>CATIWR010065726.1:0-14974 GCA_949677035.1 Omphalea diandra | reverse complement strand
ATCGTTGGCAGTTGGTGGACATACAAAAATTTCATTTTTAATGTATTTTTCTCATATTGTGTAATAAATAATATAATTATAGTGTTATAATCTAAATTTTATTATAATTTTCTAAATCAATAAAATTAATATTTTTAATATAAAAAATAGTTTCTAAAATAAATTATTTCTTGTGAGACAATTAGTGTCTAATTTATTATTTTTTTCTTTATTTTCTTTTCTTTTGTCATCTTCTGGCAGAAAGTCATGGTCGACATACTAGGGTTTAAGAGTTTATAATAATTTTTTTTTTCGGTCACACTACAATGGGAGTAGGAAGAGGGTCCTTGATCAAATACTACAATGTCTAATCTTATTAAATCAATAAAATTAATATTTTTAATATAAAAAATATTTCCAAAAATAAATTATTTCTTGTGAGACAATTAGTGTCTAATTTATTATTTTTTTCCTTATTTTCTTTTCTACTATCATCTTCTGGTAGAAAAGTCATAGTCGACATACTAGGGTTTAAGAGTTTGTAATAGTTTTTTTTTTTTTCTATCATACTACAATGAGATTGGAAAGAGGATCATTGATCAAATACACAACTAACCAAGCCAAACTTAACCGACGTGAGAGTTTATAATAGCTGCTTCATTATCTCTTTAATATTACCAATTCATTACTCCTATGGCCTATAGATGATGTTCTAAATATATTGTCTTGCTCTGCACTCGTTCCCTTGATAATAAATTCTTGCTAATATTTAAATAATTGAATAAGTTTGCCTATTGGAATTTCAACCTATAATTATTAGTTGCTAACATTCTTACCTCAAGTAATTCATCAATTTTCATAAATTCTGAGCGTTGAATAATTTTAATGTGTTAAAGAACTTATATACAGTACACAAGTTTAAAGTTATAAATGAAGAGAATGTTAATTTATATCTAATTTTTTAACAATATTATTAATTAGTAATATTAAGTTATATCTAATTCAAGTATTTGCACATATGTTAACGTACTTTATATAATTATAGAAATGAATAACTTAAAAAATGAATGTGATAAAAATCCCAATACTAAATGTTTCTTATGAATTTAAAATTAAAATTAAAATAATTAAATTGATAAGTAGCTAATATTTAGTGCGTTTATCAATAATATTGTAATTGAAATTATATAAGATGTGTTGTGATAATATTAGATGTCTATCTTTATCACTATAGGGAGAGGTTCTTATGAGATGAAACTCTTTTCCTATATCTATCCCTGTAACTATTGACACAATAATAGGTGTTACAATAAATGAAATAATATATATAGAAATTATTCTTTTTTCTATTCTCTATTTACTTTTTTTTATTCTTTTTCTCTATTTACAACACGTTATCAATACAAATTAATTCTACCTTGAACTATCTATTACTCTAGTTTGCTTAAGTGATATAAAAAAATCACAGCTTTTTAAGAGGTTAGTATGCCATTTTTTTTTTAATATTTTGTTCAATTTTGATTTGTTAACAGTTTTTATCAATTTGATATATGGATATATTATTTGATGTTAATATAATTATTGAAGAACTAATATTATGTATAGTTCTTGAAGAACTTGTAGAATTAAATAAATTAATACAATTTCTGCACAACTGATATTCTCTATAGTTCTCGAAGAACAAATTAAATAAATTATAAAAATCTTGAAGAATTGATACCCTAAGTTCCTAAAAAACTAAGAATCTAAATTCTTAGAAAAAAAAAAACTAGAATCTCATTTTGTTAAAGAATTAATATAATCCACTCTTGAAAAAATTAATATATTGTTTATAAGTCTTTAAAAGACTGATTTAATTATAATACTTTTAACATATTGCTTATTTTTGTATAGACAATTTCAAATTTGATGAAACTTGAATTTGTGGTCCTCAACATCACGTGCTAGAATTATTTGTCATAGATACTATATGCTAAAATATATATGGATGCTATGGGTCTTAAAAATACAATCAAATATGGAAATTAAAAAATCTCTACAAAATCATGCCAAAGTGATGATTTTTCTTTGTCATGAATGAAGCTTGAATATTAACAGTTAAAAATCCATTAGTTTTTTGAAATAAATATATGACCATCATAAATATGCAATCATTCCAAAGGCTCATCATGAATGGATGCATTTATAATTGCAAGATTTAAAACTATAAGTGATTATAATTCTGCAGTTTTTATAATTACTTCTAAATTGAGATTATGTGGAGCAAATATTATTGACCATGATATGTTAGAAAAGATATATACTACTTTTCATGCCTTGAATATGCTCTCGCAACAACAATATTGAGAAAAAAGTTTTAAGAAATATTCTGAATTAATTTCATGTCTTCTTGTTGTGGAGCAAAATAATGAGCTCTTATAGAAAATCATGAAACTCGTACAATTGGTTCTACTCTGTTCCTTGACGTGAATGAAACAACATATAATAATATTGGGTACGAATAAGGAAGAGGACAAAGAAATAATTGTGGTCAAGGGCACGATCAAGGTTATGATGGAAATCACAGCAATCATGGTGGTTATAAAAATAATAATGCATCTTTTCACCAAAAATGAAAAAATCATGAAGAGAACAATGGATCAAAGCAACGTTCAGAAAATCAATGCTATCGATGCAGCACGAAAGAGCATTGGTTTCGTACCAATTATACACCAAAGCATCTTGTTAATCTCTATCAATAGTCTTTGAAAAGAAAATGCAAAAATATAGAAGCCGATTTGGCAAAAAGACAATAATGTTGTTTTTGGTGATGATTCTATTGTTGTTATACATTTAGATGTCTCAGATTTTTTTGAGAATGATAAAAGGAAAAATAGATCATTTAATTGGTGATGACAATCTAAATGCCTAATTGTTATATGAGCTTCTTTAGTTATTCAGTTTGTTTTAGTTAGTTTGACAATTTGAGTAATTTATTGATTTAAAATAATTTACATTTAGTTTCTATCTATGATTTGTTAGTTTAATTTTAATATAGAATTTATATTTATTCATTATTACTATGTTTCTTACAAATATATTTTATTTGTATGAAGATATTATAGATCCTACTCTGTCATTAGTAGGATTAAAACAAATGATGCAAATTTGTATCTTGTAAATAGTGCAACCACATGTTAAAAGATAAGAAATATTTTTCCCATTTAACAATGGGAGAAACTTATATCTGTATAATATATGGTAATAAAAGAATAATTGAAGTCTCTGAAAGTGCAAATATATGATTACTTGAAGGGACACTCTCTTTATTAAAGATGCATTATTCTCTCCTAAATCTTGCATAAATTTATTGTTCTTTAAAGATATTCACCAAAATTGATATCATATTGAGACAACAAATGTGAAAAATATAGAATATCTTCGTATTACAACCTTTTGATAAGAAATGTGTATTGGAGAAATTACCTACTTTCTCTTTTGGCTTATATCACACATGTGTGTATGATTAAAACAAATGTGGTAGTAAATCATAAGTTTATAGATCCAAATACCTTTATTATTTAGCATGATTAACTAGGTCATCCTGGATCAATAATGATGTGAAAAATTATTAAGGGCTCATACGGTCATCCATTGAAAAATCATAACATTCTTCAATCTAATGAATTTGCATGTTCAACGTGCTCTTAGAAAAAGTTAATTATTAGGCCATCACTAAGTAAAATTTGAAATGAATCACTTACATTTTTAGAATGTACACAAAGTGATATTTATGGACCAATTCATCCACCATGTTGACTATTTAAATATTTTATAGTATTGATAGATGTATCACATTTATGTTTATTATCAATTCAAAATATGAAATTGGCAAGATTACTTGCTCAAATAATTTGATTAAAAACACAATTTTAAGATTATGCCATTAAAATAATTTGTCTTGATAATGCTAGTGAACTTACATCTCAGGCCTTTAATGATTAGTGTATGTCAATTGAAATAGCTATAAAGAACCTATTGCTCATGTACATACCCAAGATAGTATAGCAGGATCTTTTATTAAACGTCTTCAATTAATAGCTAAATCATTACTTATTAAAATGAATCTCTCTATCTCTGTTTAGGGAGAATTTTACATGTAGTAACTCTTATATGTGTCAGACTAATTAGTTATCATAAATTTTCACTTTTACAATTGATTTCTAGCCAAAAGCTAAATATTTTCCTTTTTAGAATTTTTGGATGTGTTGTTTATGTCCCTATTGCACCCCACATCACACAAAAAGGGACCTTAGAGGAGATTGAAAATACATATTAGATATGAATCCTCTTATATAATTAAATATCTTAAACCATTAGTTGCGAGATTTAATGATTATCATTTTAATGAGACTATATTTCCTAAATTAGGTAGAGAAAACAAGCAATTAGAGAAACAAATTACATGGAATGAACCATCATTAAATCATCTTGATCTTTATACTAAAAAATGTGAATTAGAAGTTCAAAGGATCATTCATTTACAAAGTATAGCAAACTAATTGCCAGATGCATTTTGTGATAAAAAAAGAGTTACTAAAACTCATATACTAGCTAAAGATGCTCCAATTAGAATTGATGTCCCGGGAGGACAACATGTTAATACTATATCAAATGAGTCCATGACACACCAAAAACGTAGTAGGCAATTCGATGCCAAGGATAAGAATCCAAGAAAGAAAAGAGAATAAAACAAATAAAGTGACAATTTCAAAACTATTGATATTCCTGAAGAGTCTATAAAAAAATAGTTGACATTAATGAGCAAATAGCTTCAGAAGAGGTTTAGTTACTTGAAAGTGATAATAACAAAGAGATCTTAATAAATTAGGTCACTTCAAGAAAAAAGTTGGGACCTAAAGGTGCAACACAAGGACTTTCGAGGAGATCGCCCATCGTAGTACTACTTTCACCTAAGCATGTTTAATTTTTGAGTTTTGATGGGATTTGGTGCATTAATGTTGGTATGATCACACCTAATAGCATAAATATGTTGATGGAACTAAAAAAAAAAAGGATTGAAACGAAACTATTATCGATGATATATTTGCACACACAGTAGCACTTGATATTGTAAAAGAAAGATGCAATCCAAGTAGAATTAAAATCACTTGAAAAATGTCAAGTCTTTGGCCTTTTATTCGAACACTTAAAAGTGTAAAGCCGATAAACTATAAATAGGTATTTGTACATAAACATAGATAAGAAAAATGAAATTGTGAGATACACAACATACTTATAACACAAGATTTACAAAAGCTTGACGTTGACTATAAGGAGACTTATTCCCTAGTTCTGGATGCAATTACGTTTAGATTTTTAATTAGCATGGAAAGTTTAGGACTTCATATGCAGCTTATAGATATTGTTACAACTTATTTGTATGGGTCACTTGATAATGATATTCATATGAAAGTCTCTGAAGGATTAAAAATGCCTGAAGTATGCAATGAAAACCTCAAAAATGTATTCAATTAAGTTACAAAGGTCCTTGTATGGATTAAAACAATATGGACGCATGTGGTATAATCATCTTAGTGCATATCTTTTGAGAGAATGATACACTAATAATTCAATTTGTTCATGCATTTTTATTAAGAAAATAAAATATGGTTTTGCTATAATTACAGTTTATGTTAATGATTTGAATATCATTAGGACTCTTGAAGAGCTGAAAAAGATAATAACATATTTAAAAAATGAATTTGAAATAAAAGATTTAGGAAAAATAAAATTTTATCTAGGCTTGTAGATTTAGCATTTATTTGAAGGGACTTTTATTAATTAATCAACTTATTATATTGAAAAGATATTAAAATGGGTTAATATAGACAAATCTCATCCAATGAGTTCTCGTATGGTTGTTTAATCCTTTGATATGATAAAGGATCATTTTTGTCCTTGAGATAATAGTGAAGAAATTATAGGTCTAGAAGTACCATACCTTAGTGCTATTGGTACATTAATGTATCTTGCTAACTGTATAAGACCTAATATAGCATTCTCTGTTAGTTCATTAACAAGATATAGTTTTTTACCAACTCGAAGACATTGGAATGATGTTAAACAAGTATTTTGTTATTTACATGGCATATCAAATATGGGTTTATTTTATCCGCAAGACTCAAAGTCAGAATTAATTGGATAGGCAGATGCTCAATATTTATTTGATCCACATAAAACTCAATTATAAATAAGTTACTTATTTACATATGGTGGCACTATTATATCTTGACTTTCTACTAAGCAAACTCTAACTACCACATCACCCAAACATGCTAAACTATTGAACATTTAGTTTGAGATCTTTGATCCAACATATCAAAGAAACAAGTGATCTTCCATTTGATAAATAAAGTCCAATTGTGCTATATGAAGATAATAGTGAATGTATTGCACAACTCAAAAGAGGATTCATTAAAAGGGATAGAACTAAGCATATTTCACCAAAGTTCTTTTTCACACATGAACTTTAGAAACTTGGTATTTTAAATGTACATCAAATTTGATCCTTTGATAAATTAGTAGGTTTGTTTACAAAGGCACTCCTTACAACAAAATTCGAACATGCATTGAATATGAGATATTTGTTAGAAATAATATATTCATAAGAGGAAGATTCTTATATGTTGTACTATTTTTTCTTAGCCTAGGTTTTATCCCATTAGGTATTTCTGGCAAGGTTTTTAATGAGGTAATTTTATATTTTTACAAGAACAATGCACTTTTTCCATCACTAAGATATTTTCCCAGAGGAATTTTTCTTAATAAGGTTTTAACAATTTTAATAAGGAATATTTGTTGTAATAGACATTTAAGGAGGAATGTTATAATAATATTGAATGTCTATCCTTTTCTCTATAGGTAAAGGTTCTTATGAGATAAAACTATATTTCTATCCATATTTGCGTAACTATTGACACTATAAATAAGTGTTAACAATGAATATTTTTCTTTATTCTTTCTCTCCATTTACAACAAGGCTGAATTAGGAGTGGGCATTATTCCATAGAAATTGAAAAATTGATTGAACTAAATCGGTTCAATTAATTTGATTTGATTTAGATAAAATTTTAGTTTGGTTCAATTTTTTCAAAAAAATTTTAGTCGATTCGGTTGTTCAGTTTTTAGAAAAAAAAATAAACCAAATTGAATTGAATTTATTTAAAATTAAATCAAAATAGATTAATCCTATATTAAATTAAACCAAGATGATTGAACCTTATTTCAAATTTATTATTTATATTAAAATATATTAAATATATTAATATTAAAATATTTTAAAATATATATTATAAGAATTACTATTTATACTAAAATATTTTAAAATTATTTTTAAAAAATTTAGTTTAAATTGAATCAAATCATAATTAAATTGAACTAAATTGTTATAGTTTGGTTCAATTTATAATTTATTCAGTTCAATTTAATTTATATTTTTTAAAATTTTAAAATTTTGATTTCTATCGATTTAATTCAATTGAATTTAGTTTAAACTGAATGTCCACTCCTAAATGAAATAACTTGTTTCTTTTAAAATTTATAATATATTAAATTAGAAAACAATATTGAGTGCGTGTTTCATAGTACAAAAATTAATATTTTAAAATCTTTTTCATTTTATCTTTAAAATTTATAAATATATAAAACTAAAAAATAAAAATATAATATATATTTTTAAGAGGAAAAAAAGGTATATATGTTCTTTTACCTGGGTGATTATACTTTCTATATTGCTAATTAGTTCTGTATTTTATAAATATTTTTGAAATTCAAAATTTGTCATAATTTGGTAGCTGGAAGTCTCCTAGACCATATGGTTACATTGCTATTTTCTATTAAAAATTTTGGTCTATCATTCAAAATGATGTTCAAGTTGTTAAACAATTTTGGGAAACAAAATTCCTTTTGAAAAAACTAAACCAAACCCACATTGTTCTTATTCCCAAAATTAAACACTCATAATCCATAGACTAGTACAGGCCTATTAGCCTCTGTAATGTTAGTTATAAAATCATTTCTAAAATTCTTGTAAATAGATTGAAAGTATTTCTCCCAGATTTAGTCAATGAACTTCAAACTAACTTTGTTTAAGGCCATCAAATCTAGGATAATATTCTTATTGTTCATGAAATTTTTCATGCATTGAGGAAACTGTCTTCCCCTATAATTGCTAAGCTAGCTATGAAACTCGATATAACAAAGGCATAAGATAAAGTCAATTGGGATTTTCTAAAGGTAGTTCTTACAAAAATAGGATTCTATTCTTAGGTGATTCAAATAATTAAGCAATGTGTTTCTACTATGTCGTATGCTTGTATTAATGGTGGTACTACATCTTATTTTAATCCTGTTAGACTAGGTTATTCAAACCTAAGTCAAGACTCTCTACTAATGTCTTTTTTAAGCGTTGCTTTTACAGTTTATAAAAGTTATCTTCAATGGAAGTCAAAATCTCCATCTTTTAGAAGAACATCCAAATTCGCGGTCGATATCCTCTAAATTGTAACCGCGACACTGCTATAAGAATGGATGAAATTAGGTCAGAGAAATTTGAGGGCTAATTTGCAACTGCAAATCAGCTGAAGGAGTCTTGGTTGAATCACAGAAGAATTCGTAATCTGTGTCACGCCTCAGTTGCGATCACGACATTCAAAGTGATTAAAGAGAGAACCAAGTCCATAATCATAGCATACAAAGTGTCCCAAGTATCTATTGGAGAATAAAATTTGCAAGAGCAACATTATAGGTAGCGACCATGTTTCATGAAGATGAAAACTCTCCTTCAAACAGAAGAATTTGCGTCTTAAGTCGCGCCCTGTACAAATAAGAATCGCGACCGTGACTTGTGTGAGCAGTTAGAAAAACAGTTTTATTTTCTTGGTGGACTAATGAGGAGTTGCCACATAGATTAACCATTAGACACAAATAGTTTTTTCAGCCGTAATTGGAAATTCGCGACCGTGAAAAGGTAGTAGCATCCACGACTTCAGCTTGATAAACATTTAATGCTCAATCTGCCTAGCGCATCTTAGAGATTTGTTTATAGTTCGAGAGTAACGTCTCTTTGGTGGATGTGGGCTATAAATACTCCACCAAACTGATGTAAATAAAAGAGAAGAACTATTGGTAGTGTCAAAACTCTTGCAAAGTTATTTCTCAAATTTAATTCTTTATTTCTTTGTACGTAGTTTGGTGTGAGCTTTAAACACCTTGCATAGGTTTGAGAGTGAGCCTTAGAAAACTCTTGTTTAGATTTAAGAGTTAGCCTAGTTGTAAAACTCTTGTATAGGTTGAGTGTTAGCCTTGGAAAAACACTTGTAAGGTTTGGTGTGAGCCTAAACACTAAGTTGAGTATGAGTTTTGAAAAACACTTGTAAGGTTTGGTGTGAGCCTAAACACTAGGTTGAGTGTGAGCCTTGGAAAACACTTGTAAGGTTTGGTATGAGCCTAAGCATTAAGTTAAGTGTGAGCTTGTAAAACACTAGAGATTGAATGAAATACCCAATTGGTGAATTCAAGAGTGGATGTATGATTGGTTAATACCCGAACCACTATAAAATTCTTGTATTAATTCTTCTCCTACTCTTTCTCTAAATCTTTCATTCTTGTGTGCTTCCTCCAAAATTACAAGTTCAAATTCGCCACCAATTCAATCCCCCCTCTTAGTGCACTAGGGCCAACAATTGGTATCAGAGCTAAGTCTCAATTCAAGCTTAATTATGTGAGAAAAGATCAATGGCATAAGAAGGACACAAGAAGGAGTTTACTCTCATCTTGATCCCTACTTTGATGGTAATGATTATGCTCTTTGGAAGCATAAAATGGAGATCTATCTTGTTAGCGATCTCATCAACTTATGGGATTATATACTTGAAGAATGGAAGCCTCCAACAAAGATGGTTAAAAGAGTAGAGGTGGCAATTACAAGAAAAGAATGGAGTGAAACACAAAGGAAGGCAAATGGGAAGAACAAGAAGGCAATGTTTATTCTCTTAAGCTCCATGTCAAAAAAAGAAACTGGAAGAGTCCAACATTACCAAACTACACATGCCATATGGAAAGCACTAGAAAACTATCATGAAGGCACAACTCTTATGAAATCAAGCAGGTTGGAGATGTATGTGATAAAGTGGGAGTTCTTCATGATGAAAGACCAAAAGCATCATCGAAATGACAAATAGACTCCTATCCATTGTCACAAACACAAAAAAGTTTAAAAGGACTCTGACCAACTATGAGGTAAACACTAAAATCCTCAAATCTCTTCCATTGGATAAGTTTGGTGCAAGAGTATGCAACATTCAAAAGTCTAATCCAGAGATTGGAAAAGTGCCAACCGATGCCCTCATTAGTAAGCTTCTCACTCATGAGATGACTCTCAAAAAAGATGAAGAGATAAAGAAGCTAAGAGGACAAAAACACAAAGAGGAGAAGAAAGCTCTGGCCTTCAAAGCTCAAGAAGATTATCCAAGCTCAAGTGAATCAAATGAAAGTGATAAAGAAGAAAAAGAGATTGCCAAAATATCAAGAAGGACCAACGAGTTGATGAAAAGGAGAAGAGAAAGAAGAATTCAAAGAAAGTCATCTTCCTATCATCACAAGGAAAAGAAGAAGTCCTTTAAGGTTACTTGGGATGATGATTCAAGTGATGAAGATGAAGATGGAGATGAAGTACCAAACTTTTGCTTCATGGTTCAAAAAGACTTCTCCAAAGAGGTAAGTACTTTTCCACACTCTTATGATGATTATGATGCATTTGATGATATAGATGATGAGCTTTTAGAAGCTCTCACTTTGAAATGTGACAAATATAAGTCACAAATGAAAACTTACAAGAAAAAATGTTCCAATTTAGAGGATGAATTTAAATCCTTGAACAATCTTGTAAGTGAATTGAGGGCCTTTAATGAAGAACTCAAAAAGTCTATGGAGAGTCTTTTAAGTCTTTATCCTCCCTTAACTCTTTGAGAAAGAAAAATAATTCTTTAAAGGATGAAGTTATAGAACTTAGAAATTCCATCTCTAAATTTCATAAAGAGAAGGAAGCCTTGGACACATTGCTTGTGTCATAAAGACCACCATTAATTAGACATGGTTTTGGCTTCAATGAAGCCTCTTCACCTATTTCTTCACCCACTACATTCATTAGAGCATCAACACCTCAAACTTCAAGTATTGAGGTCATGGGGAAGAGAGGTGCCCCAAACATTAAACCACCTATGCCTAAGGGCAAAGAAAAGACCCCCCAAGGCTCAAGAGCCAAGGCTTAAAGAGCAAATCATGCTTTTATATACAATAAAAAACATGTTCACTCTCATAAACAATTCTCTTTTACTTCTCATCACTCATGCACTTGCATACACTCTCACCACCTAAGTATGAGAAGTCCCCCTACTCATACTATGGTTGTGCATAAGAGAAAGACTCACAAGTGTAAGCTCCAATGTTATTATTGCATGAGATATGAGCATATCAATGTATTTTGCCATACTAGGAAGGCACACCTCAAATTGGAGGACCCTTCCAAGACTAACCCTTAAGGACCCAAGTATGTTTGGGTGCCAAAGCAAACTATTTGATGTTGCAGGATGGGGACTCCACCAAATTCTCATCATGGAAAATCTAAAGGTGAATGGAGATTACTAATGAAGAAAGGATAAAAGTTTCAAATGGTTATTTGGTATCAAGGCATTGATACTAAACTTGTAATATATCTCTTATCCCTTATGTCTTTAACCTAATATATATGCATACATTTAGGGGGAGTTTTATTAATTGATATATCTATATGTTGACATATTTGATTTGATTTGATTTGATTGATTATGTGATGAGTTGAATCATTTCATTTTGCATTTGAGGTTTTCTTCATTTCAAATGTTCAAATCAATCATCATAAATCATATACTCTTCTAGGGCCATATATGACAACTCATAAATTTCTAGCCCTAGTGTGTATGTTCAAGCATCTTTAAATGTTTGAATTATTTTGCATTTATATTTCATCCATTTATCTTCTTATGTGACATATTGTGATCAATTGTGCAAAATTACTTATGTTTGTACAATTGATAAATTTGTGGTCATTCCCTCTCATATTCCCCATTCTCTCTCTTATTCCTTCCTATTCCTCTCTTTTGATCTTGACAAAAGGGAAAAGATAATTGATTGAACATACCAAGAGGGAACATACAAAAAGGGGAGAGAAAATTGAGCTCCATTTGTATAAGCTAAGACATTGATCTTATTAGAGTAACTAAGGGGGAGTATGGATTAAGGGGGAGCAATTTCATACTTAAGATTTGAATTACTTGAGAATCATTATCTTAGGAAGCATATATAATTGATTCTTTATCCTTTGCACATTCAATCTACGTTGTCAAAATAAAAAAAGGGGGAGATTGTTAGACTAGGTTATTCAAACCTAAGTCAAGACTCTCTTTTGATCTTGATAATATAGATTGAAAGTACTAATGTCTTTTTTAAGTGTTGCTTTTACAATTTATAAGAGTTATCTTCAATGGAAGTCAAAATCTTCATCTTTTAGAAAAACATCTAAATTCGCGGTTGGTATCCTATAAATCACAATCGTGACGCTGCTATAAGAATGGATAAAGCTAGGTTAGAGGAATTCATGGGTGAATTTATAGCCGCTAATCAGCTGAAGGAGCCTTGGTTGAATCACAGAAGAATTCACGGTCTGTGTCACGCCTCAGTCACGACAACTACTTTCAAAGTGATTAAAGAGGGAACCAAGTCCACAATCATAACATGCCAAGTGTCACAGGTATTTGTTGGGGAATAAAATTCAGGAGAACAACATTATGGGTAGCGACCACGATTCATAAAGATGAAAACTCTTCTTCAAATAGAAGAATTCACGTCTTGAGTCGTGCCTTATACAAATAAGAATCGTGACCTCGACTTATATGAGCAGTTAGAATGTAATGACTATATTTTCCTGATGGACCAATGAGGAGCTGCCATATGGACTAGCTGTTAGACACAAAGGGTACTTTCTATCGTAATTGGAAATTCGCAGCCATAAAAAGGTAGTAGTGACCGCGACTTTAGCCTGACAAACATTTAATGCTCAATATGTCTAGCACATCTTGGAGATTTGTTTATAGTTTTAGGGTAGCATCTCTTTGGTGGATGTGAGCTATAAATACTCTACTAAACTGATGTAAATAAAAGAGAAGAACTATTGGTAGTGCCAAAACTCTTGCAAAATCATTTCTCAACTTTAATTCTTTATTTCTTTGTACATAGTTTGGTATGAGCTTTAAACACCTTGTTATTTCTTAACTTTAATTCTTTATTTCTTTGTATATAGTTTGGTATAAGCTTTAAACACCTTGTATAGGTTTGAGAGTGAGCCTTAAAAAACTCTTGTTTAGTTTTGAGAGTTAGCCTAGTTGTATAGGTTGAGTTGCCTTGGGAAAACACTTGTAAGGTTTGGCGTGAGCCTAAACACTAGGTTGAGTATGAGCCTTGGAAAACACTTGTAAGGTTTAGTGTGAGCCTAAACACTAAGTTGAGTGTGAGCCTTGAAAAACACTTGTAAGATTTGGTGTGAGCCTAAACACTAAGTTGAGTGTGAGCTTGTAAAATACTAGAGATTGAGTGAAATACCCAATTGGTTAATTGAGAAGTGGATGTAGAGTTTGTTAATATCCGAACCACTATAAAATTCTTGTGTTCATTCTTCTCCTACCCTTTCTCTAAATCTTTCATTCTTGTATGCTTCCTCCAAAATTACAAGTTCAAATTTGCCACCAAGTCAACCTCCCCTCCCCCCTCCCTTCTTGGTGTATTAGGGCCAACAAATCCAATAAGGGGATTAAGACAAGGGGATCTCTTATCACCTTATCTTTTCTTATTTACTACAAAAGCCTTCTTGAAATTTATCCATAAGGCTATATCAGACCATTCACTTAAATAAGTCAAATTAAATAGAAGATGTTCCCTTTTTTCATATTTATTGTTTACCAATGACACCTTTTTAATGCTCAATGCATCTCTTACCCATATTGAAATAGCAAAATCCTTACTGACAACCTGACACCTTTTTAATGCTCAATGCATCTCTTACCCATATTGAAATAGCAAAATCCTTACTGACAACTGATGGAGATCAAAATGCTAGCAAACCTTGTCAAAATCCATTACAAGGAATTAAAGGTCCAATGACTAGGGCAAAGACTAAAAGAATGAAAGAAGATTTGCAAAGATTGATCATGGAGTTGCAAGGATCTTCTTCAAATCAACATTAAGTCCTTTGCACCTTAATTGTATGGAAGGAACCTCAAGAAGAAAGCTATAAGTTAAAAGAAATTTGTTTAGATGTAGAAACATGACACGCGACCATGTGCATAATTATGCTATCAGAAAGCATAACCATGCTTTAAGGTGATAACACTGGACAGAAAGTGACTGCATGGCCATGCATTAAAGATGAGTAACAAGCTCATCAAGATTGCGCAAACGCATAACCGTGTATCTTGAGCTGCAATTTGGGATTTTTTTAGCCATTTTTTAGTTTTTTTTTTCCTTTTTAGTAAGTATCTTGTCTAGAATAGATTTTATATTTAAATAAGACTTTGTTTAGGAATATAAGAGCTTTTCTATGTAGGAAAACTTTCTTTATAGGGCTTTATATAAGCCATATATCTCTTTGTAAGGCTCTATATAAGCCATAGCCTTGTATTATGAAAAATAATTAATATTGAATCAATTTTATTGAGTTTTGGCAAGTTTATGCTTTACTTACTTGTGTTCTTTGTAGAATACAAAATTAGGCTTATCAAAGGAGTGATTAACCTTTGTGGCATCTTTAAGATTTGAGTTTTAAGGACTTAGTTTGTTTAGGGTTCTAATCTTTTGATCAACAACTTGATTTGTAAACTTTCTTAGGCAAAGTACAATTCGTATAAGGAGTTCTTAGGGCAGG
>CATIWR010065725.1:0-44183 GCA_949677035.1 Omphalea diandra | reverse complement strand
TTCACCTCTTTATTCTGATCATAAAAGGTGAAAAATTCCACTTGTAAACCTATTGTAAGAAAATAGAATCATGGTATTTCATTTCCATTGGTTGGAAGTTCACTTTTCCCTTTTTAGTCCTTCTTCTTCACTCCATCACCTCCATCCATCTCCTAATCCTCATATGCTCCTTATACTTTTAAATAAGCTCTAAAACAACATTATTTATGGTGTTATAACATGCACACAACATAAGATAATTTGTCATGCAACTATATAAACATAGCATGTATATTCAAGTGTTCCAAATGCAATGGTGCAAATGTCATCGTTGTGCTTATCCAATTCACATATTTAAATGATCATTTATTTAATGCTTATGTCCATGTGTGATTGTCAAATCATTTATGCAATGAATATGTTCATGTGAGAATACCGATGAATGTGGATAGGGATGTTAAATATCTTCTCTCTGTCTCTCTCATTTTAGTTATTTTGGCCAGAAATCAATTTCTCCTTTCTTTTTCTTATTTTTTCTTTTATAGAGTTTGGATCTACTTATTTTTTAGTTGATTCTGATTTTCTATCCATAGGTCTTGAGGTTTTTTTTATATTTTTATTATTTTCTTGAATAATTTTCGAATCTATTTTTCTTTGAGTAAAATTTAACCTTTTGTTTTAAGTTCTACTTGTATGGTTGATCTTGAGATTAATGTGGTGTTTTCGCATCTCTCCTACTACAATAATATCTTTTAAGGTTTTCTACTATGAACTGTTTTTATTCTTTGGTATATATTTTTTTTCCTATAGATCTTGTTGTGGTATTTTTTTTTCAATCTATCTAATACAAGATTTTTTTATTAAATATTTTAATAAGAGTTTTTTAAGGTTTAAAATTTTAATACATTCTTTAGGTGGTAGTTTTTAATTCATTGCATATTTTTTTTCCCTTAAAAATTTTTTTTAAGATATAATTCTTCTATTCCAGGTGCAATACAAATCTAAACCCAAAAGTTTCACATATATTCAAATTTAATAACTTTAAGTGGTGATAATAATCAATGGTAATTAAGTTAATATATAATTTTTTTCAAACAAACACAACTTGATTAATCCTTTAGCTAATTATAATCATGATAATCAATATTCTCATACCTATTGTGATGAATCTTCTTATTTCTTACGTTTACTTTTACTTTTATTTATCCTTTTTCTTTTTATTAAGAAAAAGTTCTTATTTTGTAATATATCTTAATTAATTTTTAAATTATATATATATAATGTCTATTAATTTAACTAACAATGTAAAATTTATCAAATTATTGTAATAAATATCTAAATCTTTTATAAGAAAAAATAATTAAAAAAAAAGGGCAAATGACTTTGTCAACGTCAATTATGATTAATTGAGCCCTAACGTCCTTCCTTCAGAGATTGTAAGGTAGAAAAGCCAATCAAGTGGCTGACCTTTTAAGGCGATTTAGAAATGCATTTAAAAAATTATTCAAAATTTTAATTATTTTTAATTTTCACTTGATATATTAATTCACGTAAATATAATTTAATTTGATTCAAATTTAAATTAATTTATATTATTATTTTTACAAAATATAAAATAAAATAATTTTTCTTTATTTTATAGTAACCTAGCTTGAAAACTAATATCAATTCAAATATCATTTTTATGCCCCAACCAAATAACTTGATTTTTCTATAGCTCAAAATGCTCTAATTTAAATTCCTTCTGAAAGAAAGAAGACTAAAATTCAATTCAGTTCAAATCTATTTGATTCATTCCATTTGTCAACTGCACTGCATGAGTGTTGCGTTGCTGGCTGAATGTACTTGGAGGTGAAGTGAGCTACATTAGATAGAGGAGCATGAATCATTGATATCAAATAGACCGATCAAAACGACATTGTTCGACCAATTTAATTTTATTTTGTATTATTATTCAACTTGGTTTTAATTTTAAAACATTTTGATTTTTTATTTTTATTAAATCAAAATTACTAAAATATCAAACCAAATTATAATGATGATGGTATTCCAATTTACCAAAAAAAAAATTTTAAAAATAACTGTTAATAACCGTCCTTTATCATGAATGGAGGAATTTGACACCATCATATGCTCACAATGTGTATAAAGGAACAACTGGACTGACAGGATTTCGAATAACAACCGAAGGCATCAACCATGGAATCTAGAAAAACTACCATAGAAAATTCGAAGAACATGGAATCAAAATCCCGCTCTACAGCTCTCACTCAATAGACTATTATCTACTTGAATTGTACATCAGCGCTTGGGTAAATATCCGAAAGAACCCCATCAAACTGAAAACTAAAATGCCCCACCACAACAGCCTAAACCACTGTTCCCTGGGTTGCACCAACATTTCAAATGCTCTATCCCTCGCAAGTCCATAGCATGGAATGCTGAAGGTAAGGAGACCAGGGTTGCTGTTGATGTAATGTCAGTATCATATCGCTGCCTGAAAAACTTCCAGGGCAGGAGGAGATTGCGGTGGAACAGCCGAGGGAAAAGAAGCATAGTCAATGATCTGCAATACCTTTCTTGCTGTTGCCTGAGATTCTTTATTTTCACCAGTTTTTAGCAAAGAAATAACTCCTGACTTAGTAGCTTTAGAAGAGTCGCTATTCTCGACCAATGACAAGAAATCTGTTATATTTGTCTGAGCCATTGCTATGACATTACTGAATACACCAAATTCCCCAAGTCTTTGGATAAAGACCTTGAACAGTAAACTAATCAGAACCAGAATGCTGAAGGATAAAAATAACTGTTATATTTGCAATTATTTCACTGCATCTACAGAATGCTGAAACCCTCCAGAGTATTAGTAGTTGCATGATTTTATTAAGCATTTTATTGGAGCTATGAAAGTTAAAATCAACTATCATCATATTTGATAAGAAGAAAATCTATATTACTTCACACTGAAGTCCCCATTTGGAGGCATATTCTCAGAATAAAAGCTCAATGGTTCCATATATTCTTAGGTACAAAAAACAGTGAACTAATCAGAACCAGAAAAATAGCACAGATTTATATATGGTCATTACAGTGAAGCATTTCCTACTCTGTGGCAGTTGAAGCTATTATGAAGGCCTGATCATAAATATAGCAAGGGTAGATTGATAAGAAAAATAATTTAAATGTTTTCCAACAATGTACTTATTGTATTTTAAAATTTTACAATTAAACTAATGTAATAACTTGCATTAAGGGGTGGGGAAAAGAATACAATAAAGAAAAAAGATAATTTAATGATGAAGAAAAGGTTTTTCAAGCATAGCATAACCTTCACAAGAATCGATTAAAAGAAGCATCTTCAATTAGTATTGAAATTACAATATAAATACGTTTCCTTCCTAATTTTTGATATTTTCTCTTTCTGGTTCTATTCCATGAGGAATCCACATCAGAAGTTATGCCACCTAACTATCCCATCTAGCAACCAATTCAAAAAGTTGGACAATGAATTGAGATGGAACTCTAATGGAGGCTATTGAAACATTTACTAACATTGAATTTTACAAAATAAAAAAATTAACCAAAATTGAAAAAACCAATCTTATTTTTTACCAGTAACACTAATCCAAAATATCATAATTAGAAAAAGAAAAATCCAAATATCAGGGATAGAAGAAAAAGGACAATAGAGGAAACTGATAAGCACTGTTTCTAACAAGAAAAGTGAGGTCAATTAACAGAAAAAGAGAATGTCAACTTACAGCTCTATCAAATTCCCACAAAGCATCTTTTGACACACTCCTTTGTAGGCTTGCAAACCCCACCGATCACGCCTTGAGGTCAGATCAGAAAATTTTGGGTATGTGTAATGCAGAAAAGCAGCCTCATCCAATTTCATCTCACTACCAAAGTTTACACAAGAAGACATTTAGGTGTTTGCCAACTCTATAAGCATAAGGTTATATATATATATATAAAATAGGAATTTAAATCAAGAAGACTATACTTAGGAGTCTTCATGTAGTTATGCCATCTATGTGCACCATTAGGACGAAGATGATCTCGAATTCGAGCAGCAGACTTTCCATTTCCATATGTAAGAAAGTAGTTAGGATTACCACGAGTTGCTTCTTTATAATTTCCAAAGTATACATCTTTTGGAAGATGGTCATAGTTCTTCTTGAAAATTGAGACCTGTGTCAACAAGAAAGAAGGAAAATGGATTTTATTAAAACAAATTTTGCCGCTGATACATACGTGAAAATATTAAACAGCCAAAAAGATAATTCAAAAGTTCCATAGGATCTATTAAGTTTCTAGCTGAACATCACAAAATACTGTCTTAGGTGAAAACCGGACAAATAAGGTTTCTTAAGAAATACGTAGAAAATAGGCAAGTTGTACCAAACAAAATTCAATGGCACTCCATCACATCTTTGGCCTTTTTTCTTTAGTGGCTATTTCATTAGTTTTCCTTGAAAGACACTATGCAGTTCTATGTTCGACAAATGCAATTATATAACTTGGAAAAGCTTAAACAGCCAAAATAATAGAAAGTATGAAAGTTCCAAATAATTTAAAATGTTACTAAACTTCAAACCGCTTTATTCATATGTACTACAATTTAAACTAGCTAATGACGAGGGAGAAATCAGAAAAAAGAGACAATACCTCACTAAAAGGCTCTTGAATATCATCTCTCTCAACACTACTTTCCTGAAACAAATAATGCCTTCATTAAATATTAAAAGAGAAATAAGCCAATAACCAAACAGCAAGACCAGCATAAAGTTTTTGGCATCAAAATACAAATTTGAAATACTGAACTTGTCATCCAAATCTTATAGAAGCAGTTCCTCTTACATAATTTGGGAAGATAACCATATCAACCTTGCCAGGCACATCTGAAAGTAATTGACTTAATGAATATCCCTGTGCTTCCGCAGGATGTATTAGCTCATCAGTATCAAGATGGATAATCCAATCCATGGCAGCCTCCTATACTTCAATTGAGCAAAACGATTATGCTTTCATCGGACATAAACCAGAGGACTTGTGCTGTATATGAGAATGAAATAACCATACCCTTGCCATGACAATGGCCATTTCCATGTTGAGGGATTGCTTGACAAATAATTCATAATTACATGGTTTGTAAAAGAAGCCAAGTCTCATTCCAGATCCGGCTGAAAAAAAAAACATAATAAAAACATTAAATTAAACTACATTTAAAAAGATATACAAGTAGATAACTTGAACAGAAGAATAAAAATAGCAAATTTATCATATAAAAGTGTATTGCTAATCTCCATTTTATTCTACAAGATTACATACTATCTATGTAGCAAGAATAAACAAACAGAACATCAAAAGCATACAACCAATTACAATTCTAAGACACCTACGCTTCACTGATATTTACTTGTATCAGCACTCTAAGCAATTCAATTTTCCAATTCATCAATATTTTGTATATCACAAGAACAAACTCAAAATAACATATTTTCAGTTAGATTCCTTGAATAACAATATTTAAAAAGAAAAAGCACTGACCTCCTAGCTTGTTGTTCTTCTCATTCTCTTGTTCTGTATATAACTTTCACACCCTGAAAAGACATAGTCCATCACAACAGCAAAAGAGGCGTAAATACATGCAGCAGAAGAAGAGTCAAACAAGTGATAACATAGTAAAACTGTGAGAATATAGAACAGGAGATGTAGACTCACCGGGATTGTTTCCAGAACTTTAGATACCTCAGTAGAGGCAGCCTTCCCCTCCACAAAAAGGAAAAAAGGTTGAAACTCCAATAACCTTGTGATAAAATATCCATGGTAAAGTCTGTTCCAAGCCTGCAGAAGTGCTTGTAATTATACATATCTGGAATGCAGCAAAATTACAAATGAAAAATGTCATAAAATGATCCAGATTTTTATTTTCTAAAGCACATAAATCCATGACATTATGGTAGTAAAAATTTCAAAATGAAAGAGGAAGAAGAAAAATAAATAAGTATTTAAAAGCTTAATAGTCAGAAGTGTATATGGAAAATCTTATCAAGTTGACACCTCAACATCTTCAAAAGCATTTATGAAAGAATTTTATACACAACCAACCAAACTGTTGAACTGACTGCAAAAACTTATGCACATGCAAATCAGAATGAAATGTTATAGAAAAATGAAAATGAAAATGGCCCTTTTATCATTTCACTTGGTTATAACTATTACATAAGCTCCAAATTTGTTTAAACACAAGGTCAAATTGCTGGTGGTCAAATACAAAACTAATTCAAACAGATTCATCTGATGATAAAAGTAAGAATTTATTCATTTCTCTTCGTATTATCATCTTCATAGCATGTCTAATTATGAATTTCCAGATGCAATAACCGCTAACTAATTACACCATTACAAAACTTCTATTCCCAGTAATCAACAATTTTTAGGACAAAACAATGAGTGCATAAATATAAAGAAGAAAGAGAAAAACACCGGAAAATAACGAGAACATGGGAAAATACCAAAGAAAATATTAAAAAAAAAAACCATTGAATCATGCATCACTTGAGTTGGCATTTCCACCGGATCCAAACCCAAACCCGAAAATGGATTAAGTAAATAAATCTAGCGTTACACGTAATTTCAAATTCTCAATAGAGAAATTGCACAAGAGATCAACCCAAAAAAACAAATTGTTGCAAACAAAGAAAGAAACCCATGAACCCGAAACTTACCTTGGGCTTCAGATCAGATCGGAAATCGAATTTCCAGTTCCTGTAATAAGGAAACGACGGGAAATGACTCTGACCCAGAAGATTTTTACAACCGGAATCCTTAGTCCTAGACAATGAAGAGCCGGAAGAGGTCATGGTTTCCATGCCGGGAAACTGATCGTGGTCCGACGACCAAAGGGAAACTGAGTCTGTTAATCCGCCGCGCCATTGAAGGACAAAATCGAAGGCAGCAAGAGTTAAGGGAAGAAGAGTGAGGAGCATTAAGAGACGATGATAAGAAGACTGAGGAGAGACAAAGGAGGGTCTTGAACCTGCCATGAGAGATTATAGTAAGGAGAAAAAGAGACATTGATGCGCATATATATGTGTGTGTGTGTGTGTGTGTGTGTGTGAAAATGGGAATGTGTAGACTTCAGAGAGAGAAAGAGAGAGGCAGCGAAAGAAGTTGAAACTCAAAAATCCTTTGGAGGGTTTGTTGTGGACGAACGATACAGAGACGTCATTTTGTCGTTTGGTGAAGCTATTGCCGTCGTTCAGGTGCTTTTTCTTTTTCTCTTTTGCTAACTCAAATAAAAATGTATAAATGATCGAAGGAAATATGAAAAAGAAAATTTTTTTTTTGAAATATTTTTTTCTTAAATAGTTATTAATATATGCAAAGATAAGAGCTGTTAAAATTTGAAATTTCCATCTTTTGCTTGATAGATAGGCGTCATGTATTAACTCAATAGGTTTAACTTGAACTCAGATTTATTTTTAAAAAGAAAACATTTTTTTATAATTTTTTTTAAAAAAAGACAGAATGAAGCAAAGCAAATGTGCTAAATGTTTTAACTTTCTATTTTTCTTTTCAATGTAATTGTTTTCAAATAACGTATTTAGATGGTTTATATATTATTGTCATACTCAACACACACACACATATATATATATATTGAGATAAACTTTTTTAGACAATTTTAAAAATACATTTCTCATAATAATTTGATATAAAAATTTTGATTTTATAAAAATTAATATAATAATTAAATTGAGATTATTAAGGAGCAAACTTCTGTTTTAATTAGTCTTTCGGTTACGATAATTCTTTTGTTTACTAGTTAATAAATTATGAGTCTTGATAGCAAAGGCTCTTGTTAGAATCCTGCATTAATAGCAAAGGCAAAACATAAATTCCTACATCAGTAGCAAAGGCTTTTGTCAGAATCCAAAGAAAACTTCTTCTGGAGCAGTGGAGAGGATAACAAGATGTGTTTGATTAAAACGGATGTTATAGCTAAGGCAAAACAATTGGATCGGTTAGGGGTGGGCTCTATTGTAAACAAAAATAGAGCTTTATTGCTTAAATGGGTCTGGAAGTTCGTCAACAAATCTGAAGCGTTGTGGAAAAACGTGATTAAAGAGAAATATGTTACGATGGAAAACAACGGGCTGATCCCTCAAGGGAAACAATTTCAGATTTGGAGAGATATTTGCAATGCAGCCTCAAAACCGGATTCCTTCAGTAGTATTTTCGGAGATGGATGTTTTTTATTTTGGCTTGGAGATGGTGCTGATATTATGTCTTGGCACGATGCTTGGTGTGGTCAGTCAAGTCTTGGGTGTCTATTCGCGAGACTGTTGTCTATATCTCTTGATACAAATAAGGTACTTGTGGATATGGGTCAGTGAGTCAATTGGAGTTGGACATTTATACGGAGAAGAGTGTTATTCGAATGGGAGGACGAACTAGTAAGGGATCTACAGGAAATGATTACTCCGTTTGTCCTAAAAGAGATGGCAAGGACAGGCTGGTGTGGAAATTCGACACTTCTGGAGTCTTTGTTGTCCGGTCTCTTTGTAAAAGAGCGGAATTATTGTCGACAAATGAAAACACGTATGCCGGTGTTGACTCTAAGTTGGCATCGAATTTGGCACCTCCAAAAGTTGAATTATTCCTTTGGATGGTTTTCAAAGGAAGAATCGCAACAAGAGAATATATGGGCAGAATTGCAGTGTTGGAGGAAATGATGTACGTTGTCCTCTTTGTAATAACAACGTGGAAAGCATGGAACATCTCCTGCTCACTTGCGATCGCACGTGGAACATATGGGCAAAATTCCTTACATGGCGGGGAGTTGATTGTTGCATTCCAGTTACCTTGAGTGACTGTTCTATTGAATGGATATATTTTGCTGGTCTGCAGGTTGAAAGAAAGATATGGAGACTGTTTCTTGGCCATTACGTGGTCGGTGTGGTTGGAAAGAAACAGGTTGATGTTTAACCAAGACTCCCTTGAGGACATGAGGTTATTTGAGATCATTTTGTATAGAATTTCGGCATGGATTACTGTAAATAATCCTATGAATGTGCCCTAAGGCAATTGTCTTCATCATCTATATGGCTAAGGGAGGCGTTGCAGACCAGCAATCATACTTGGTTAATCAAGGTACGAGTTCTTCCATCAAGTCGTCAGCGTGTGGATTGTGTATATATCTGGAAAATTTTTACAGAATTTTATAAGGATAAAAATCGGGTCTTTTTCTTAAAAGCTCTTGAGATTTCCAAATCTAACTTCTCCGCTGCAAGTCATAGCATTGAGTTGTGTGCTTCGTTGAAGGGGGCTGTTGATTGGTGCAATCATGAGGTGTGGAACGCTAATAGGGAGGCATGGGATATACTGATTAAGCTGAAAGAGGTGGTAAAGGGTTTGTGTTTCGACAAATTAGTATAGAGGAGAACTCGTTTACAGCCAACATAGCTAGAAGAGCGGATGAATCGGGACGCGAATTTAGTGCTTTCTTCTGATATGTTGGTATGCAGCAATATGCGCATGTATATGGGGCCAATATTTGTTAGTGATGGCTTAGTGCCATGTAAGCTGTGATAATTCATGCATAGGCCCGTGTTGATGTAATATCCGGTTGCTGTAATTATGGCTCTGTTCCAGATTATATATAATATACACACCTTTTATTATCAAAAAAAAAAAAATTGTGAGTCTTGATCCTAAGTATGAAAAATAGGCAAGTAAATATGAATATATATGGTCTGAAATTTTCTTAATTTCCATTTAATGCTTTACCATGTTATTTTTGTCTTTTTTTACACCGATATAATTTCTTTTGGTTTAAACTTGACCCATGACTTGATAAATTTAAATATTTGGATGAATCAAGGTCTACAATAAATGCAATTTTTCATAATATTTTTTGCAATTTTTTTTCTTTTTTAGGCTCCGTATATTTTGTAAAAAAAAAATTTCTAAAGATATTTTTTAAAAAACTATTTTCTGCAATTTTTAATATCCACCATCGTAAAAAAAATTGATCAATATAAAATATTTTTTGATAAATAAAGATTTAAACCATTTTTAAGGAAAAAAATGTTCTTATCAAAATAAAAAATTCATTTTTTAGATTTCAATAAAGTTATCTAAATAAAAAATAAATCATAAAAAATATATATTTATTATCATCAATCATTTTTTACTACCAATACACATTACCAATCATTGGCCATCAATAATGGTTGTCAGCTATATATAATACCTACAAAAATATTCATTTTTAATGTAATTTTTATATTAAACAATAAATAATATAAATACAAAGTGTTTTTAATCTAGACTCCATTTGTTTTGTAAAAAATATTTTCTATATTTTCTTTTATTTGATACTTTCAAAAAAATTGGGCATAACAAATATTTTTCTTGTTAAAGAAAAAATTAAGTATTTTTCAATAAATAATTTTCTGTTTCAAAATAAGAAATCATTTTTCAATAAATAATTTTTTATTTCAAAATAAGAAGTCATTTTTTAGATTTTGATAAATTCATTCAAATAAAAAATAAATTATATAAATATATATTTATTATTACTGGTCATTGTTAACTATAAACATTCATTACCAATCATCATTAACTTGCAGTGATTGCCAATGATGAGTGGGACTCATAAAATTTTCATTTTTAATGTATTTTTTCTTATATTAAATAATAAATAGTGTAAATATAAATATTTATTGTCTAAATTTTGTTATAATCTTATAAATAAAAAGAAAATTAATATTTTAATAGAGTATTCTAGAAATAAAAAAATATATGTTATTTATGAATTTTTTTTTAAACAAGTTATTTTTCTGGAAATAAACAGAGTCTAAATTTTATTATAATCTTATAAATCAAAAGAAAATTAATAGTTTTATAATGTATTCCAAACATCAAAATATATTTTCAAAAAAAGATTTTTAATTTAGAAAATATTTTCATTGATACATTATTCTCTATGAAATTAATGAAGTCGTACTCTTAATTGCCAAACCTTTTAAACAAAGAGGGTAATTTGTATCAATAGTCGCTAAATTATAACCAAAATTCTAATGTGATCACTAAAAATTAATTTTTATGAGTTAGGACAAAAAAATTCAAAACATAAAATCAATTCAAAGTAAATAATCATAAAAAAAAATTAGCTAATAAAACACAATAGAATAAAAACTAGAGTTTAGTAATTCAATTGAACAAAATTGATCTTTAGACATAGTGAAATAATTTCTCCTATTCAGTGAACCACTTGACCAAATGAGGATTAAAGTTTGGAGAAATCATTAATTTTATGTCTAGAAGTAGATAATGAGGTTGGAGGAAAACAAAAAAGTAATTTTTTAGGAAAATATTGTAATAAAATTTCTATTATGGATACAACTTGTTTGGACATAAGTCTTCATTTTGAAAATGTTACCTATATTTATCAATTTATGTTGAGTTATATATATATATAAAGGTCATTAAGCTTTCAAACTTTAACATTGTTGTATCTTGTATCATATAAGGAAACTATTCCTTAGAAAGTAAATTTTTATGAAAATCATAAAGAATTTGGAAACTTATTTATTTAATAAGAAATACTTTAGGAACTATTTATTTTGTATAAGATATATTGTTCCATATATGTCATAGAAACGAAATAAATAAAGCGATAAATTTTTTCAAAATCATAACGAAGTAAACTCTGACCAAGTATAAAGTAGAGAGAAAAGCAACAATATATAAATTTATAAAGATTCGCTAAAAAAAACCTTTAGTTACATCATCTTCCTTAGAGTTTTTTATTATGTAACTTGCTTATGGGTTCAACTCAAATATTACAATATAATTTTCACTTAAATTAGATCACCACAAGTTTTTTTTAATATTTATGAAATCTTTCCTAAAATAGTATATGAGCACTACTTTAAACCTTTATACATATTAACTGATCTAAAATGTGATTCTCACTCAAAAAATTAAAATTAATGCTTAAAAAGAAATCACTAACTAAGCATACTTAATCTTTAATAAGAGTTGCTTACTAGTTAATAGCACTTTAGAGATTTTTCAATAATGTTTCTAATCTTATGGGGTTCATATAGAGTCTTCTTATAGAAGTTATGCCCTAAAAAGTAGCTAACAAACTTAGATTTATTGTATTCACTTGTTTTTTTTTTTTGAAAAACTATTAATTATAGATATGAACATTCAAGAGATGAAACAATGTCATTCATATAATGAACACACTGTTCCAAATGATGCTTTAGGGTATTCATTTTAATATCTTTAAGCTTATTTTGAATAGAGTTGTTCCATATGTGAGTAAGACTATTCATCTGGCTTAAATAAGTTGTTCCCTTAGTCTATTCTTTAGTTTGGTAGTTATTTACAATCGAACGGGGTTATTCACTAAGGCCATTTGTGACCTTAGGTAATTCCAACTTTTTATGCTAACTTCTTAAGAATGGATCTTGGTAAATCGGCATGTGTAAAATATGAATGGGAGCATTCAAATGTGCATGGTCCATTCCACTTGGTTGTTCAACAATGCTTTAATATGTTCTAAGTCTCTATATGAAAATCCTCACATTTTCTTTATGGTGAATGAATCCATTCCTCTTAGTTGTTCAACTAAATTTTATCTTGCTCCAACCTTCTATTTGAAATTCTTTAATTTTGTTTATGATGAATGTTTCCATTCAAATTATGAGTTGGTATTCTCTGGTTTTTCAAATATTAGCTAAATGGGTCATTCACTTCTCTTTTGCTCTTTCTTTCAACACTGAGCATTCTAATCCTTTTCCTTAAACTTATAAACTTTGACGATCATCATCCCAAGGTTCTTTAGTAAGAGTGTGAAAGCCCTAAAGCTTTTGAACATCTTTAATTAATTTTCAACTTATTTAAATTTTGGAAACTTAATTTTTAAAGGATTGAGAGACCTAAAATAAAATGTTGAAATACTTACGCATACATTAGTAATTAATTAATATTTGACATCATCAAAACAAGAATTAAAACTCTAAGATTCAACATTTTTTTCCTTTTTTTAATGATGATAAACACATTATTTGTAAAGCGAGTTAAAGTTCAAGTTTGTGTCAAAATTAAGTTTCCCCCTTTAAGTCTGTGTAATGAAAGGCACTTCTAATCAACTAATTTGGCATAACTTGGGTTCATTTCTCCCTCTTAATGAATGCGCTATTTTCATTAAGTCACCCTGCAATAATGCTAACAACATTTTATTATGATTTTAAGTCTTTTTTTTTTTGTTAGGAGGCAATCAACCTTTATAAGCAATATATGTTCTCCCCCTTTTATTATCAACAAATACATGAATATAAGATGTGTGTGTGTGTGTGTGTGCACACGCGCGCATGCACATGTGTGTGTGTGTGTGTGAGAGAGAGAGAGAGAGAGAGAAATAAAAAAAACTGAAAATTCATTCACAATGTAAGCAAGTATATAAATGCTAAAACATATACTAGAAATAATGTGTCCAACACTAACTTAAGGCACATTTTAAACAAAATGCATAATTTTAAAATTGAAATTAAAATGCATAGAAGGGAGAAGAGAAAATGACTAACATTTTTAAACAAAATGCATAATTTTAAAATTGAAATTAAAATGCATAAAAGGGAGAAGAGAAAATGACTAAGGAATATGGGTTTTAATGGGTTAGGAAATAGGTGTGTGAATAGGATCATCTAGTTTTCCTTTAAATTCTATGCAAGAGTTATTGTCAAATTCCAAGTTAAAAGCAAAAAACAGTTTCGAAACCCTTGGTTAGCTCCTTTTCTTATTACTTGGATACTTAAGATTCATAAGTTTGAAGCTTCTTTTCCTTTTCCTCTGGAGTTTCTTCCTTAACTAAAATCTCTTTCTCTTTATTTGTAGTAGTAAATTTAAAGGGATTAGCCTTATCTATGCTTTTCTCATCATTGTTATCATCTTCTTCTTCATAACAAATGAATACAACCCCTATTTTTTGGTCTATTCTCCATACCCTTCTATTTATGTTCTCCATTTTGGCATCCAAATTACTAATTTCATAATCCAAAATCCTCCATCCTTTTTCATTAAAGCTTGTTAAGAAACTTGTATTTTTAAGTTAAATGCAAAGCAATACACAATTAACAAAATTCAAAATTTTTAATTTTCCAAACTCAAGTGTTGTATTGAATAAGTAAGGATACAAGAATTGTACCTTTCTTTATATAGTTGATTGCTTTAATAATTCCTTCATCTTTCTTGGAGTTAGGTTGTAGTGAACCACTATTGTCCACTCTATGATAAGGCACAACCTCTACAGATGTCCATGAGAACTAATGTTCAAAGATCCAAAATGGCTAATAATGTTAAGCCAAATAATTAGCTACCATAAAAGAACAAGTCTTGGGAGTTTTATGTCTCTCGCACATTCAATAGCCATATAAATTTATAATGTATATACATGTGTACCCAAAAACCTAATCCCATTAAATAAGCTCAGCCTAGGTGGCTAAATTACTATTAGGTTTATATACTTATGAAATAGTTAAAGTTAACTACTTAATCATTATAAAATCACTCCAATTGAGTCATACTCAATCTATTTTAACTTTACTTATTAAGTCCTTATGTTTATGACCCTATAAACTTCTTAACTTGTTTAATGATAAATATAAGTCATAGTTCTAAATAAATATTTGGGACTAGATAAATTAAATAATTTAAGTTATCACTCAATTCACTAATTGATTGACCTCATATTTCAAGATCATGATTAACATCCAGCTTGCACATCATGACAAATTAATATAATTAAGAATGATTAAAATGGTTTGAACATATACTCTTGCCAAGATAGTTATTAATATAATTTGATCATTTTATTGAAAAATATCTCACTCAAATAAAAAAATATGGAATAATATCTATTTTATATATTGGTTTGATTATGTTAAGTTCCTTCTTATTTATTAACTTAACAATGATCATATAATTCTACCTCGAACAAGGGTTTCATAGTCAATATTAGAAGCCATAAGTAGGAAATGCCCTAAATGCTTTATGTTAATGAATCCTTTATTAAACATTTATTATCTCTATCAAGTTCATGTTATACCCCAAATATGCTTTATGAGCGATCCTCGATTTAGACAATCAGAACCAAAAATCATAGCATATGAATTTCTTGACAAGATATTATGTTGTTTTTAAGTTAAAGGACTAGTTACGTACCACTCATAAGAATAGAACATAGATACATAAACATTATTTCTTATGGCTATTCTTTGTGAGTCATTCAATAACCTGTCTCTAATAGGCACCTACATGTATGTCTGAAGTATCTCACACACTTCTACTTATAAGATCAGTAGATTTCTTGATCCTCAAGGAAAGAACATGCATATACTAATCTTAATAGTACTATCAATGTCTAGTCTTGATAGTATATTAACTAGAAATATTTAAGAAAGATACTTTGATCCAATATCTATCCTAAGTTACCTTTGTAAAGTATATGCATTCCATGGACTTCATCTTAAGCTTAATCAAAATAAATTAAATAACTATCATTAAATTATTAATAATATATGAAATATTAAAAAGCCTTTATAATAATTAACGTATGTTTCACGAATATTTTCTTGTACATGAGTTGTTAATATATTAGCTTAAGGGCATATACTAATAATCTCCCACTTACAACTAAAACTAATCATTTGTATATCTATTATATCATCTATCCAATGGTAATCTTATTAAGCTAGTACTCTAGTAAGAGTAACTTTACAAGATCCCTATGCATGGGTTACTTATCATTTATCTCCTTTACTTATTATCTTAATAATTAAATAGATTTATTCTATTACATGTCTAGATTAATCATAAGACCTTTTGGTTCTAGTAATGGCTCCATTTTTATAATAATATTTAATATTCTATAATGCTTAGATCCAAACTATTATTCATTATATAATAAATTACTTGAACTATCCCTTTTCCTTTTGTTGCCTTAAATAAAAGATTTTTAAAACTTAGTAATAAAATTATAATTTTCTTAGCTTTAAATCATTCTAATGAGGAATATTATCATTGCAAGTACTAATATCTCATAACTGATTCATCTTTAATCTTTACAAGATTAAGATTTAAGATTCACATTCCATATGAATATTATCCATTTGATATCTCTCAATTTTTACTCATTTGAAAAATTGATTCCAAACTCTTATAAAAAGGACTCTTTCTTTGGATTTTATTTTACTAAACTATTTTAACACAATGGTCATGTAAATGGATTAGAAGATACAACCATTAAGACCATCTCTATATATGCAATCCTCTTAATTTAGAGGTTGTTTTTTCACATCCATGGTTGGTAAATTCTTAGACATACAAATTTATATTAGTTTTGCATAATTACACATTATTTTCTCATAAGTAAAACATTCTCAACATACAACTTCTAAGAAAACAAACGATTCCTACTAGGTTTCTCAAAAACACAAAATTTATCAATTATTAATGAAAATAAACCATTTGATTATATCATTATTATTGATGTATTAATTCCTTAAGATTTGTATAAATTCATAAATGTCTTTATGATTTAAGCATAGTTATAATGTTCTTAAACAACACTTTGTTTCATAACATCTTTGCCCTTATAATGGTTTAGTACCCTCATACTTGAGCCAATAATCAATATCACATATTAGTTACTCATAATAAGCAGTCCTATTAAATGATAACTATGTAATTTTAACTTTAAATAAATATATTTTGATTTTTTAATTCATGATATAATTATTAAAGAATTTGTGTTCTTCATGCTTACAACTATGCATCTAATGCATTAACCTAAAGCTATTGGCTTATGTTTGTTAGTTTATAATACTTTTACCATTTCAAGTTATATCTACACTCCCATTATTTCCTTTGAAGATCTAATTTCATTAAGATTGGTATTTACTTTTGAGATAAACATTTTAACTTAAAATAAAGGTAGATGAATATCTTATAACTCCTTATAAATATAACAAAAACTTATAATATACTTCTCATAAACATCAAATAATTAAATTTGGTATGTCAAGCATGTGCTCTTATATTATTTCATATCCCACAATAATCCTTATCTACTAACTTAATTTGGAACTAACTTTAGAATGTTCATGGATGATTGAGTTTCTAAAAAAAAAAAAAAGGAGAGATCTTCATGACACTTTTTGGAATGTACCATATCTAAAATAGTGCAATTAAATTTTCTACGATCTAAATCCCATATATCACTATGTATTTTAGTCCTTATTCATTACATATTAATTCTACCTTTTCTTACAAATTTTAAGAATAATTTTGAATCATCTTTTATCTTGCATTCAATGTTAAGCATGGGTATTCATAATCAAGTAAATCCAAACATTATCATAGTGGGAGTGATAGTGTTTATATTTACTTCATAAGAAATAACATTTATAAATGGAATTGATGCATCTAAAACATCTAAACTCAATAATCATTATTTAGTTCTAACCTGTTTGTAATTAAGGATTTCAAGTTTTAAATAAATAACCATTACTAACTTATATATCTTATAGGCCTTAGCTTAACACTTTATTAAATCATTGAGGCTTTAATTCTTATTTTGATAATCATAAACAAAGGTTATAATGACTAACTCTTATGCAAGTGGTTTAAGTGTTTTATATTGGTCCCTCAAATCATAATTTATAAAGCTTATTTAAAGGGAGTTTAAAAGAAGCTCTTCACATCCTAAGGAAGCTCAATGTTCATAGCAAATAGTCTTCAAGAACCATCAAAGAAAACTAAAATAAAAAATGAAAGACCTAAGGAAATTAAAACAAGGTTTATTAATGACTATGGACTGCCATCTAATGAGCGTTGAAGTGCAAAATGCTTATTGAAGAAGCAAGATGGCTAGTTGAGAAAGCCCTTTAGAATTGGCTATCTCATCTGTGTAAAATAAAATACAAACAATTATTATTGACAACATTCGACAATCTTGCCCAAGATTAGATGACAGTGGGAAAATCATTAATGACTATTGATGTAGCTAAATCCATGAGGCAACAACGAGTGTTAAAGTCATTCAATGACTCTTTATAGAACAATGAGCATTACACATTCAAAAATAACCATTGAAAAACTTCTTTAAAAAGATTCATGGAGTCTATGCAAAATGATAAGCTAGTTATAGATCTCAACAAGCATGTGAAAAGCCACTAACAATCATTGACAATACAATAAGTGTAGGACTCTAGATAATGTTGGTTGAAAAAAACCTTCTAAATAAGGATGTGGAGTCTATGTAAAATAAAAATTGCTTAATGTCTATTAAGAAATAATATCGACCATTATAAGAATTATCAATTGTCATGGATTCATTTTTATGAGTATTGTCAAGAAAAGAAAAATGGAAGCTAATGAACATTGGAGTCAACTATTGAGCCCCTTAATTATTCAACAATCATGGTAACACTGATAATGACCATGACGACACTTACAATGACCATTGATAGGATAATAATGGCTATTTTGATAGTTTTGATAGGTTTTGAATTATGTGAAATTGACTAGTCTTTCTTTTATAGTTATATATATAAAGACCTTTAGTAAAATTGGAGCTAACTATTAACAAATTTATTAGTGAGAAATATTAAGAACAAGTGTTACTATTAAGATTGTCTTACACATTCCTTCAAACCTTAGTGGATTACCTTGTAAAGGATAGAAGAATAAGCTACTTGAAGTTACTTCAATAAGGTTAACTCAAGGCCAAGCTCACGTTAGAAAGCTCAATTTTATTATAATCATTCTTGTAGAAGCAAAAGCTTGAGTGTTTGAGAGTGATCCTTCTTTAAGAAATATTTGTAATTCTTGTAAGAAGTGTTATCCGAAGATGCCTTAAAATGGGGTGGTTAAATAAGGTAGTGGCAAGTTTGAATTGTTTTTCAAGAAGAGTGAAGAGAAATAATCACATAAAGACATAAAATGTTATAGTGGTTCAACTCAAACCAAGCCTATATCTTTTCCTCTAGATCCATTATAGTTTTTCACTAACTAATAGCTTGTAGGTGCTATTAAAATCCTTTACATAAGTGAATTTACACAGGCACCACTTGAGCCTTCACTAGGTGAATTTCTAGGCACCACCTAAAGCCTTTCGTAAATAATTTATGGGCATTATTCAAGCCTTATCCCAAGATAGTTTGTAGCTATTATCTTAAACCTCTCACAAAGATTTGATTTAAAGTTTATATCTCCAACCCAAGAGCTTCCCTTATACAAGAAGTATAACTAATGTAAAAGGAACATTCTCACATTAAAACCCTTTTATAAATAATATGTTGCCTTATTAGTTTGCTTTAGTAAGTTAGACTTTGGTGTTGATAATGAAGCAAGCAATCTTTTTCTCTTTTCAAAGAATAATGCTCATAAGCACTTAAAGAAGAGTTAGTCCAAGTAACTAAACTTTAAGACTTATGGATCATTTTTTGAAGCTTTAAATCATTTGGTATATGTTTGATCTAGCTCTTTCAACTTTTCTTATTGTGAATGTCAAGCTTCCAATCCATAAAAGAGGTGAGAAAAGAAAACTAGCTAATAGACATAGAGGAAAAAGCTATATGATTGTCAATATAACCATTATAGTCTATACCAATGGTCATTAGTGAGATTAAATAGTCATTAATAGTTCAATGCCAAGTTGATCTTGATTTAATCATTATCGAGTGTCATACCTCCATTTTTATCCATCATCATTGAGTCTTTATAATGCCTATTGAAGTGCATCCATGCTCATTATGTTCCTTTCAACAGTTATTAGTTTCAATTTTTTTGGTTTAGCAAAACTAATAATTTCCTTGTGTATTCTCAATAATCATTAAGGACATTCAATGTCGTGTTTGAATGTCAACCATCATTAAGCTCTTTAGTTTTGGTTATTGGAGTGACACATAACTTAAATGCTTATTAGATTTTTCCCATGCTCATTGATTTCATCTAAACTCCCATTGGTAGCTTTCTCAATCATCATTGGGACACTCAAAAGAGTTAAGTAATTTGTTAAGCTTTTTCAACCATTGTTGATCGCTTTTTAATGCTTATTATTCTATTCAATAGTTATTCGTTAATTTTTTAGCCTCATTAGGGATTATAGAAGGTTTTAGTCACTTCCACTATGCTTTCTCAACCTTCATTAAAGTCTTTTAATGCTTGTTAATCTTTCTCAATGCTCATTATAATTTTATAATAGTCGTTATCTTGTCTAAGCTCTTCTTCTCAACTTTAAGTTTTAAACCTTGCTAACTAATTTTGCTGTAACATTTTTGAGAAATTAAATAAGGGGCCTACAAGATCAAACCTAACATACTTTCATAAAGGTTATATAAATAATCATTCATTTGCAATCATCAAAATAACAACTAAATTATAGAAGATTCATCATTCTCCTATTTTTGATAATGATAAATAATGGAGACATAGTTTCCTTAATGTTATGTTTATATCTCAAGATATTGTTAATAGTCAAGCAAAGTTTTTATATCAAGTTTTGATACCACTACTTATCATTTATTTTCTTTTCAGCATTCTTTATCACTATGTGAGTGTTGAACATGCTTAAGTACCTTGTATTTCCTTAATGCCAATTATACTAGCATAAAAGCATATTTTATCTCTAAGTAAGTATACATATGCACATTTCAAATAAAGTATACATTGTTTAGCTTATACTTAACACATTTCCTAATTATCTCTCCCCTTAATCTTGTGATTATGATACTCATTGGAGTTTCTAATTTGAATTTTTATCCCTATGTTAAGTAGGTATAAAATCTAATTATTTTTCTCCCCCTTTATCATTATATAAAAATGTGTAAATGTTAAATCGTCTAGGTTTTACTTCTTATTTTAATGATTATAAAAAGGTTATTTATCTAGCCTTTGTGCAAGTTCTCTTAAGTTGGTCATATAGGCCCCTCATTCCATGTCTCAAGCATGATCAAACAATAATCCCTAGTAAGATTCAAATGTTAGAGTTGAGAAAAAGAGCACTAATTGGTCAATAATCATTATAGATTCACAATAGGCATTGAGGTAGAGTAGCAAGCATTGTGCGAATTCAACGAGGGTTGAAAAAGGCAAGTGCAAGTAACTAAAACTTTCTATAAGGCTCAATGATGGTGGAAAATTTTACTAATAACCATTAAATAAGAACAATGAGTGTTGAAGGAAACTAATGATGGTTGAAAAGCTCATTGGAAGTATGCCACTCTTATGAGTATGTTAATGAATATTGAGGAACTTGTCAACAAATATTGAAATGATCACAACAAGTGTGGGAAAGATCATAATAAGCATTGACTTCTACCATTATACCACTCCAATGATCAAGACCAAAAACCTTAATGATGATCAAAATTGTAATATGGCATTAAATATGCTCAACAACTATTAAGAATTCTAAAGGACAATGTTAATTTGGTAAAGCTTAAATAACTAAAGTTAATGACTATTGAAAGGTACATAATAAGCATTGATTGCATTTAATAGATGTTGTACAATTTCAATAATGGTGGACAAGAAGAAAGGCATGACACTTAAAGGGCATTGAAGTAAGGCCAACTAAGCATTAAATCTTCAACAACCATTGAAAATGGCCAATAACCATTGATAGACTCCAATAACTATGTTAATAGTCTAATTTTGAATATGTCTATAAACTAATTTTGCTTTCCCACATTTTTAAAGACTAAAAGCTTGAAGAATAGAATGTTATCATTTGACTGAGCTAGAAAAAACTAAAGAGAAGAGTTTTCAAGCTTTAAAGAATGATCCAAAAGTTCTTAAGTTTAACTATTTGAACTAAATTTTCTTTAAAGAGCTTATGAGAGTTATTTCTTGAAAAGAATAAGATTTGCATTGTTACATCAACAATAACAACCTCTACGCTTAAACATTTCAAAAATATAATTTCTACTTGCATTAAGGGTTTGAGTGTGAAAGCTTTCCATCTACACTAGTTGTGCTTCTTATGTGAGGAAACCTCTTGGGTTAGAGTTAAACCTTTTAAAATCAACTCTTTGTGAAAGGTTTGAGATAGTCCTACAAAAGGTTTGAGATAGTCCTAGAAAATATTTTGGGATAAACCTTAAATAGTGCCATAAACTATTTATGAAAGGCTTTTAAATGGTGCCCATAAATTCACCTTACATAGGCTTAAGTGGCATTTATGTAAATTCACTTGTCTAAAGGCTTAATTAGCTTCCTCAAGTTATTAGGTTATGAATGCTCTAAAGGATCTAGAGGAAAGGACATAAGCTTAGTTTAAGCTAAACCTTTATAAAACTTGGTGTCATTGCGTGATTGATTCTTAATGGTCTTTTGACTGTAAATGGGATAAATGACCTGCAAAGATGGGCAAACATAAGCTTGGGGAGGCTAGGAGTCCCACAACCACTTTGATGCTTAAGTTAGAATTAGTATGGTAAGAAACATAACTGTTAAGAGAACTGAAAGCAATTAGAGAGAATGAGTATAGAATTATGAAATCCCTAACAAAAATGTTTATTTTTTATGTATACTAACGAGGATTATATTTTTTTTCCATTTTTGGATCCTTCTTTCTTGTGCCAAAATAGTATCCATTGTGTTTATATGTATAATCCTAAAACATTTAGAAGGGTATCCACTATAATATCACCTTTTTCCAAACGTTATGTGTTTTTGTCCTTTAGTGGATCTCCAAATAGTATAATCGTTCGATTTTCTAGCATTTGAGCCTTGATGATCACCCTTTTATTTAGCTTCATATGCCTTTTTTTGTACAAGGGATTGTCTTTTACCCGGGTAGGTATCCATTCCTAGGTCATTCGATTTTATAAGAACCTTTAATAGTCCCCTCAAATGACTATCATTTTGACATTTATGTCAACGTGTCTATTCATAGTGGGCCTTTTATCTAAATAATCCATCAATCCTAAATGTTTCATGTGCTGATAAATACGTTTGTTAGGTTTACTAAAAGCTATCAAGGCTCATTGTACTTCATGTTAATTATTAATGCACCAATCTCAAAGCACACCTACTGATTATTTGCTTTAAATGTGACACGTCTCTTGATGTTTCCTTCTTAATACAAAAGGGGTGAGAAATTTCTTCATTGCCACCTTCTACTACCTAGTCGTTTTATTGCTAAAATTTCCTCTTAGACTCTACTTTTTACACTTTTATTTTTTAACTTCAAGCTTATATTTTTTCAAGTAGTATTTGATTATTGTGTTTTTTCTTTTTCTTTTCCTATATTTTATTCCTTTTCTTTCTTGGAAAATGGTGGGGTCGACTACTCAGGCTATTGAGAAGTTGGCATCCTTTCGGATTATTATCAAGAAGGAGGATTTACATTATCTCTAAGAAACCTATCATATTCTAGCTGAATATGGGATAAAGATCTACTCTACTAGCTAATCCCTTAACGTGTACAGGGAATAAATAGAGGTCATTCTTAGGTCTTAGGTTTCCCCTTCACCTTGCAATCCTTGGGTATCTAATCTCTTAATCTGCCCCTCTCACCCAGCTTCACCTAAATGCCATCCGAATTTTATGCAATCTCTTTGAGATGTACCAGGTGAAATGATTGGTGTTAGTCATTTCTCAAATCGAACACTTATATAGCCTCACACGTTGAATGAATATGGCCTTCCTTTCTCTGACAGCTAACGTGAAAAGTGAGGCTATGTTTAGCTTTCTTTCATCTGTAAAGGATTGACTAAATAAAATTTTCTTATTTCTCACCCTTTAGCCTTTCGTACCACATCTTAAGCCTTTATAGATAAATTATCAGTGTCGGTTGTGCCTCTAACCACTTTTAAATGCAACCAACTATTTGTGGTGGTCTCGAAGTATTTTAAGGTTTAACCCTTTTTATAAAAAATATGTAAGGAAGTTTGTCCAAAATCAAACACTCATTATAGAGAACACTTTATTAAAGTTAGAGAGGGGAATTGATCCAAGGAGGAGGAGGAAGGTAAGGATGAGACTGAGGTAGAATTTTTCCAACAACCTCTAGTTAGCAAGAAAGGTACTTTATTTTTGCTTTATTTTGTTCATTCTACTAATGCGTACTAAATATTCTTTTGTGTAGGTAAGATGAAGTTCTTAAAAAAATGTTCAAGTGAACTTAGATGCTAAGGAGGATGTCCTTGATGAATTCCTCATGATCGCCCCTACAAGTGAAAAGAGGAATGATGATCATATCGAGTAATCCTATTGAGGGGAGTACTGAACCCATTACTCTTCCTAAACAAACAAGGTAGGACGTTTTAAAGCTTCCTATTCCTTCCACTGCTATCAAGGTTCCTCTTTCACCTTCTATTTTTGATGGCCCAAAGGGCAAGGTCAAAGAGGTAAAGAAAAGGAAGAAGAGGAAAATAAAGTCCTCCCAAGTTATGAAGGAGTCTTTAAAAGATGAAGAAAAGGGCCAAGAAAGAATAAAGGCCTTTTAAGTCTTAGGTGAAGAGTGTCTTAACCTTCGATCTTGGTTATAAGCTAGTATGAATAAGACTGTTCAAAATTTAGTTGTTTGTGATAAGTTTCTTGATTTTTTCAATCTTTAGCCTAACAGATAGGATTGGGTAGAACTTCTTTCTATGGAACTGGAACATACTAGAGTGATGCTTATGTTGAAAGGTGTTCAGGCATTGCAAGAGAGTTAGAGGAAGAGACTCAAGCTAAGACTTTTTCTTCTATGATTGTTTGATCACTATGTTGATACTTTATGTTCTTCTAGCCTTTTATCATTATTTTATAACATTATATTATTTTCTTGAATAGGTTATTGATAAAAGAATAAAGAAGGCCCAAAAAGAGGTTGATAAAAAAAACTGAAGGTAGTAGAGAGGAACATGAAGGAAATGGCCAAACGTCGAGGCTAAGGTGCACCAGGTTTGACATTCTTATGCTGATGAAATAAAAAAGCTTAGTACTATTAGGCTTCATTAGGAGAAACAACTATCAAGAAAGAGTGGACTTATGCAGGCGAACTACCAACTAATAAGATGACTTCACGAGTGTGTAAATTTGACTATGGCCTTAGGCCAGACTCAGGAGGCAAAGATGTACTCTCTATGTTCACTTGTACTAATAGCCTATAGCAAGGGGATCAAGAAGATCCTGAAGACAAATCACTTGAGAATAGATATATCAAAGCTGAAGTAGATTGATTTCCAAAAGATGTATGAAGCCTGCACCGAATGAAATAAGAAGAATAATAGTTAGGTATCTATTTTTGATACTCCTTACCCCACCATTCAATATAAAGTAAACACAAAGACAAAAATGGTGTAGGTGATCATATATCCGTCTACTCTAAATGACCCAGTGACAAATAAGGCCTTGGGCAAACTTTCGGCATCCCCCTTCGAGCATGGAGAAACTTTTTCCTTGGCTACTATTAATTTTAAAGACATGGTGTAACTGAGAGTGCCTTTAATCCCCCTATTGATAAAACCACTCAAGGCTCGAAAGAGATAGTGAACCTTGATGACCCTCATACCTGATATACTATAGCTTTTGTATTTTTTATATTTTACTTTATCTTTTATACTTTGTAATATTTTTGTGTTTTACTTTATAAATAAATGATTTTTTTCTTTCAATCTCAAGCACCTTCTTCAGTTTCTTGATTTCTAAATAGTAGTTTATTTCATAACAAATGTGTCTTCAAATAACATAGCAAGTTATACAAATTGAGTGAAAATAAATAAGTTTGGTATGGTGAACAATATACTTAGTGAAGTATTTATTATTGGCCATCCCCTGAATTGAAGGATGACATTTTATAATAATCCTTATTCATCTTATGGATGACATAAATTTTTAATTTGAAGAATTGGTAGTGATCATACTTACATAAATTCCTTAAATGCTGAACATTTTTAGGATTTCTTACAATTTTGAGGAACTTAACTTATAATTCAACGGCTTCTAAGGAGAGTCGAAACTCTTAAATGTATGATTTTATAGGAAGAATGAATTTTGTTAGATTTATAGCCTTAAGGGATGGCAAAAACACTTTATTAAAATTTTATGGCTCTTAGGATGAGTCAAACCCTTATAATTGGTAAAATTTTATAGTTTTATTGTGAAAACTAAACCTTTGTGTAATTTTATGGCTTTTAGGGTTAGCTGAAATTTAATGAAATTTTATGGTTTTATTGGGAGAACCAAACCCTTATGTAATTTTATGGCTTTAGGATTAGCTGAACCCTTATACTTAGCAAAATTTTATGGTTTTATTGAGAGAATCGAACCCTTATGTAATTTTATGGCTTTTTGGTTAGCCAAACCCTTAATGAAATTTTATGGTTTTATTAGGAGAACTAAACCCTTATGTAATTTTATGGCTTTTTAGATTAGTCGAACCCTTATACATAATAGGTATACTGAATAACCTTCTTTATTAATAGTACTTGCATAAATTATCTACATTCTTAAACCTCAGGATTAATTTCCCCTTAGAGTTGCTAACTGGTAGGCCCCATTTCTTGTTACATTTTCAACTAGTAGGGTCATTCCCAACTAGCTCCAAGTTTTCCTGCCTAGCCTCTCCCTTTCCTATTTTTTCTTTCCTAAGTACTAGCTCACCCTTCAAAAAGGTCTTTACCAAACCCTTTTATTGTGGTATGAAGCAATTTTTTCTTTATATGTTGTTATTTAGAGAGCTGTTTATTTTCTTCATTCTTTGAGTATATCAATGTGTAACTTAGCTCCTTCATCATTTACATTTGTATCAAAGTGTTGAACTCTAAAGCTATCCATGCCAATCTCTATTGGAAACATTACCTATATGCCATATGCTAAGTTGAACGGTGATTCTCCATAAGCCTTTCTAAGGGTTGTTTGACATGTTCAAAGTACATGTGATAAATATTAAGCCCATTCTCATTTGGCTTCATTAAGTATTTTCTTAAGTCTATTGAGGATAGTTCTATTAGTGACTTTCGTCTATCCATTTGATTGGGGATGTGCCATTAAGGTGAACCTAAGATTGATGTAGGGGTTATTACAAAAATGTCTAAAATTGTCATGGTCGTACTACTTGCCATTATCTGTGATGAGAGTTTTGGGAATTTTGAACCTACAAATAACTTATTTCCAAAAGAAATTTTCTACCTTTTTGGCTATGATGGTAGCTATTGCCTCGGCTTCTACCCACTTGGTGAAGTAGTCAATTGTGACAATGATAAACTTCCTTTACCTTGTTACTTAAGGGAAAGGACCAAGAATGCCTATTTCCTATATGATAAATGACTAGGGGCTGGTGATACTAGTCTACTGGATGTTTAAGACTCAGGAAATTCTATAATGTTTTTGGCATTTCTCGTAAGTACGTACCAATTCTTGTCTATCTTTTTTTTATTATTGGCTAACAGAACCCTTAAAGTAAGGCTTTACAAGCCATTGCATGTGATCATTCATGTGTGCCATAAATCCCTTTATGGATCTCTCAGAGCATGTAGTTGCCTTCCTCCTTAAAGAGACATTTGGTTTAAAGATGTGGATGATGTCCTGTAGAGTATTCCTTCATGGAAGGAGTACCTTGCTGATTTTTTGTATCTTTATGGCTTCTATCTAGTAGTTTTCCTTTATCTAAGTGTTGTATGATGAGTTTATCCAACTATTTGATTTTGCTATATTCATTATCTCTTATTTATTTATTATAGGATTAATCTTTTCTTTTGTAAGTGGCAGGTTTTAAAAGGCCTCTCCTTATTTTGTTGTAGCTTTGGCAATCATATTTGCCTCTAGGTTCTCCTCCCTCATGATGTGAATGGTTGTCCATGTTCGTTCTTATGAGGTGAGCTTACTAAAAGTTATGACACTTCCTTAGGTATTTTGCCAGGTTGTCATCCTTAGTTTAGAAGTCTCTTGTGATTTGGTTGACAACCAACATAGAATTATTGAACACCTATAACTCTTTCACTTTTACTTCTAGGGCTAGATTAAGCCCATTGACTAAGACTTTGTACTCTATAACATTATTAGTGGCCCTAAATTTTAAGGCAATAACATATATAACTTTAATTTTACTAGGTCTTTAGAGGATTATTCCCATTTTGACTCTATGTTTACTAGATATACCATCTACATGTAGAGTCCATACCACTTTTAGAAGTGCCTTAACCTATTCATCACCTGTCATCTCTATGACATAGTCAATTGAGTATTGGACCTTTAAGGTTGTCTGGGGTTTGTACCTGATGTCATTTTTGCTAAGCTATAATGACCAATGCACTAGTCATCCAAATATATTTAGACATTGCAAGGCCTTTTGAAGGGGTTGATATATTCGAACCATGGTGGTGCATGCCTGAAAGTTTGGTCTTAGTTTACCTGTTGAGACTACCAGTGTAACATCCCTATCCTCATTCATTAGCATTCTCACATTAACATATTCATTGTGTAAATGATTTACAATCCCACATAAACATATGCATTGGATAAATGATCATTTAGATATGTGAATTTGATACGCGCGATATGGCACTTGCACCATTGCATTTGGAACACTTGAACATAAATGTGATGTTTGTATAATTGCATGGAAAATGATTATATGTTGCGAGCATATTGTAATATCATAGATAATGGTGTTTAGAGCCTATTTAAAAGTATAAGGAGCATATGGCGATTAAGAGATGGATATAGGTGATAAAGGAGTGGACATGAGGGACTAAAAGAGGAATATTGAACTTCCAAGCAATGGTAGTAAGACACCATAATTTTGCCTTATTAGAATAAGTTTACAAATTGAATTCAACCTGAGAGGCAGTAGAAGAAAGAGATAAGAAAGAAGAAAAATGGAAGGAGAAGAAGAAAAAGAAGAAGAATAAGAAGGAGAGGGAGAAGAATGAGTTGCCTAGGAAAGAACTTTAAGTTTTTTTGGTTTTAGGAAAAGAGGTAAGTTAATTTATCTTCTTCCATATGAAATTCCTCCTTCATGACATATTAATCATGCATGGTTAATAAGAATTATGGAGTATTTGAGGTAGAGCTCATGTATGGAAGTTGAAATTTAGGAGAAACAAGAGTTTATTGTGTTGGTTTTATTATTTGAGTGGATTTTTACACTCATAATTTCATAACCCTAAAAGAGGAATTGGAGAAATTGTAAACTATCAAAGTTGTAGCTTTATGACCCCTATTAATGCATATAAAACAGTTTTGCTTAATTTGGTGTGTGTGAATAGATGTGGCTCCTTTATTAAGGTTGGTTCATAACCAACTGAAATCTCCTCAATCTTGTTGTTTTCATATATTTTGATGATCTTATATGTTGATTTAGACAATAGTTCAAAATATAAAATTTGTAGGTTTATATCCCCTTTAAATACCTATTAAGCAGTTTTGCTTAATTTGTTGTACGGAAAGAGATATACCCCTTTAATTGTGATTTACCCTAAACTTGATGAATCATATTTCATCTCTTAGTTCTTTTTTTCAAGAATTTGATGACTATAGAATGGGAACTTCATGATGTGCCAAACTTGAAATTTTTATATTTATGTCTAGTATACATTATTGTAAAATAGTTTTGCCAAACATATTATGGTTAATGACATATTGCTCCTTTATTGCGACTAATTCTCAATGTGTTGAAACCTACTGGACCTGAGATTGGTCATTTGTTTTGATGAATTTATAGACTGAATTAAAAAATGTACAAGACTAAAAAATTGTTCCTTTATGTGCTTTTTAACCTTTGGTAAATCATTTTTTCAATTGGATTTGTAAAATTTAAGATATACCCAAGAATGTAAGACCTACTCAGACTGAGATGACATTGAAATAAGGAAGAATTAAAAAATTCACCACATTTTCTATATGCCTTATATTAATATGAAATTTGAATATGTTGTATCACTATATGTCTAGTTTATTGGAAAAAAAAAAAGAATCAAGTCATTTGGATGAGTATATCTAGATTTGTTATTGTGAGAGTGTAGCAAGGTTAGGCTGCCACATAAGAATAATATGCTTAATACTAGGTTCATTTGCATGGAATATGACCATAGTTGCATACCATGCTTGTATACTCATTTTGAAATTTTATAATGTTATATGTATCAAATGTTAGGATCCCAACATTTTGAGGAAGCCTAATGAAGAGGTCCAAACCTACCATAAAGTTTGGTAACATTAAAAGGTGAGTAAAAGCCATAATTGGATTTTAATGTGTATATGTGATGATTTTATGATATGGTTATGTTTTATTACATGTATATGTGATTGAATTATGACATTTTACATGTAAATATAACTCAAGTGAATAGTATATGATCTTAATGATTACTTGGTATACCATTATGAATGAACACTTGCATATGGAACTAAAAGGATGTTGTGATCGGCTTGTCAAACACATGTAAATCACTTCAAAAAGGGACCAATATGTCCTATTGGCATATGTTATTGATCAAATGATTCACTTGTTATATGCTAGCCAACAAAATCAAATGTCACTTGAATCACATGAATTCTCAGGAGCTGTGTTGCCTTGCAAGGTCACAACAAAATCAATCTATTGTATTTGTACTTACATAGTCAATTCTTACACTTGTAATGTATTCTAACAATATTTGATTATTGGTTGTGCCATAAGAATCTAATTTTATTTTTATTCATTGAGTCACAACTCACCAAATCACAATTATATTTTTTAGATAATGAAGCATAGAGTTTGGATACTTTGGAGCATAAAGTTTTTCATATAGAAACATAGAGCTCAGGTCATCAGCTAAATTCCAACTACACCTAAATAGACATTAGTTTGTGGTTATCAACATTAAGTGGGTTAACATATATGTATATTAAGTACATTTTGGATTGTGTATGAATATTGAGTTAACCTTTGTGCATATGAATTTTTAGATATGAATGCCATGATCAGTAAATGAAATTGGTTGTTACAATTAAAGCCATGGCAAACTTCTCCAGCTTGGGGTATCTTACTTCAGCTCTTTAAAGGACTTGACTAGTATAATAGATTAGATTTTGTTCTCCATTCACCTTTCAAATTAAGACAATAGCTAACATCTCTTATCCTACGATAAGGTAAATGTAAAGGGTCTTATCAACTTCTGGTCTGCTCAATAACAGGGGAGTACTAAGGAACACCTTAAGTTCTTTAAAGGTTGTCAAGCAGTCGTTTAACCATTTGAAGTGCTTAAATTTCTTCAAGCTTCTGTAGAAGGGCAACCACCTCTTTGCTAAAAAAAAAAAAAGATGACATGTCATAGTGTTGTGATTTTCTTGTTGAACTTCTAAACCTCATTTATGGTTCGAGGTAGTTTCATGTTTATGATGGCTTAAATCTTTTCAGGGTTTGCCTCAATGCCTAGTTTAGAGATCATGGATCCTAAAAACTTGCTTGTATTTACTCTGAAGATGCATTTTTCTAGGTTCAGCTTCATGTCATACTTATTTAGAACACTGAAAACTTCTTATAGGTCTTCTGCATATGACTCATTAGTTTTACTTTTAACAATGATATCATCTACATATACTTCTACATTATTACTAATATGTCCTTATAATATGAAGTTTATCGGCCTCTAATAAGTTGCTCTACATTTTTTAGGCCAAAAGGTATCTTCTTATAATAGTAAGTTCCCTGATCTATAACAAAGGTAAAGGCAGTCTTCTCCTCATCATCTGAATGCATTGGTATTTGATGATATCCTCACATTGTATCTAAGTAACTGTACTTAGAAAAATAAGTAGTAGAGTTTATGAGCTGATTGATATTCGACAATGGTTTAGTTATCCTTTGGTCATGCTTTGTTTAAGTCTATAAAGTCAATGCACATCCTCCATTTCTCGTTCGATTTCATAACCATCATAACTTTGGCCATCCAGTCAATATATTTTAGTTCTCTAATAATACCTACATTTTAAAGTTTGGATGCTTCCTCTCTTATGGCTTTTTGCCTTTTGAGGATGAACCTTCTCTTTTTTAACTTTACATGTTTTTCCTTAGGATCCACATTCAACTTGCGATAGGCCACTAAAGGATGGATCTCTGGTATTTCCCCTAGTCTAGAGGAGAATGTCTCAAAATTCTCTTAAACGTCATGCATTAACCGATCAATTGCTAGCAAGCTCATATTTACACCATTCTTAATTATTTTATTAGTAGAAATCTTAAGTTTAGTTAACTCATTAATCGATTCTAAATGTTCTCTTTACTCAGGATGAAGTACATTGCCTTTAGATGTTTTTCCACTTTGTTGGAGGGTTGGATGGTTACACTCAATTGCTAACTTATAGCTCCCATGAATAGTTATCATTCCTTTAGGTATGGGTATCTTCATCATTAAACACCTTATACTATGTATTGCTACCGTTTTGTAGAGATATGGTCTGCCAAAAATGCCATTGTATGGAAACTATTCATTTATTATGTAGAATGTGATTCTCACTATTGATGTTAGGTTAGACCATTCGTCAATCATTTCAACTATAAGGATTGTTGTGTTGATAGATTTTTAGCTACATCCTTCTAAGACCCATAAGAGGCTTGCCCACTCTTATGAGATTTGCCAGTATGCCTCCTATGGTCTTATATGCTTATTATGTTAATGCATTTATTGCAATGCCTCCATCTACTAATAACCTCTTTACTAGGTATTCATTAAATATTCCTTCTGACATTAGTGCATCATTATAAGGGCTTTTAATGTGTTCATCAGACTTGGAACCAAAGGTTACTGAAGGTATAATGGCCTTCTTAGTGTTAATGATAAAGGCATATGATCGTTGATCTTTCTTTGTAGAGGTACTAGGTTGTTCACCTACCATTATCATATTGATTGCCCCCTACTATCATCTAGTGGGGACGTTTCTTTGAAGGACACTTGTTTGTATAAACCTTTTGACCTCCTTCTTGAGTTCTAAACACTATTTTGTGTTATGCCCATGATCTTTATGGAACTGCAAATTAGAGATTTGTCCCTCTTAACTACCTTATCAGGGTTCAACTTTTGAGGGTACTTAATATTAGTCTTATTTTCCTTTATCCAGAGAAGGAATGTTCCTTTAATTTCGTTAAAGGGTGTAAATCATGAGTCTTCATTGCTTTTTGTTTTGCAAAAGGAAAGGTTATAGTTCTAGAGCATTTAGTAGATAAAACTCTCAGGGCTCTTATTTTGGTCCTCTTTTGGTTATAGTGTTCAACATTCTTGTGTTCTTTTCTCTTCCTTTCATCCAGCTTGATATATCTTTATGCTATGGAGATTGACTCAGAGTACGAGTCATTCACCTTGGCATAGAGCTTATCCTTTAACCGTTTGAATGTAGTTTTGCTTTTCATTACCTCTATTGCTATCTCAATTTTAATAGATTTAATCTCCATTTCCTCCTTATCAAACCTGTTAATGCATTTTACAGAGTCTCTCTTTCTCTTAGCTTGCAATATCTCAAAGAATTAGTTTTTCTCTTATAAGGGATATTAGTGGCAAAACTTGTAAGAAATGCATCCTTTAGCTCTTTAAAGGAATGGATCAAGTTAGAGGGTACTTGAAGGTACCACCTTTATGCTATCTTTGTGAGGGTGGTAGGAAAGCTTTGTAAAGAATGTCATTTGAGATATGATTCAGTAGCTTAGTTGTTTGAAAAAATCATAAATGAGTTCGGAAGACTTATGTTCCATTATACGTCTACAAAGTGGGGAGGTTCTATTTAACTAGAACTAGGTTTGGCCACAGAATGTTTATCTTAGGGGTTAACTTCATCTTTTATATTAGTTTTGGTTCCTCTCCTATCTTCAGCCACCATTTCGATTATATTATCTTAGTGAGTGTTTTTGGACCCTTGTGGATTTACTAGAGGAAGAGGTTCTTCATTTTGAGGCTCCCTGGGTGGTAGAGGGTTCAAAAAGGCCAGGTTAGCATTTAAGGCCCTAGTAGTATGTGCATTAAAAGGGTCTAGGGCTATTTACATGATTTGCATCAAGGCCTCTTGAAATTGAGCCAGGGCATTATTAACAACTGTATTTACCGCCTAAACAATAGGGTTAGTTGGGTGGTCTAATAGTGCATAGTCGAGGGAGTTTTCTTCCTCTTGAGAAGGATGAGGTGCATTTCTAGAATGGATGCCCATCCTCTATTTAGGATCAAAGGGTGAATGTAGCAAGAAAAATGTATAAAATAGTAAAGGTGGGAACTTAAAGAAAGGTAAATGATGAAAGTTAGTACCTACCGATAATGCTAATTGATGACCTTTTGGTCGTACATGGGATAAATGACCCATAAAGATGGGCAAACATAAGCTTAGGGAGGTTAGATGTCCCACAGTAACTCCAATGCTTAAGTTAGAATGAGCAGAGAAGGAAACTTGAGTGTTAAGAGAACTAAAAATAATTAGAGAGAATGAGTAGAGAATTATGAAGCCTTAGACAAAATGTACTTCTTCTATGTAGATTGGCCAGGATTTATATGTTTTTCCTATATTTTAGATCCTTTTTACTAGTGCCAAAATAGTATCTATTGTGTTTGTTTATATAGTCTCGAAATATCTAGAAGGATATCTACTCTGCCTTATTCCAAACGTTATATGTTTTTGTCTTTTAATGGACATCCAAATGGTATAATCTTTTGATTATCTATCGTTTGAGCCTTAATTATCATCCTTCTATTTAAACTCATAAGGCTTTTCTATATAGGGGATCATCCTATACCTAGATAAGTATCCATTCTTAGGTTATTCAGTTCTATAAAAACCATCAATTCTCATCTCTATTCTTGAAAAAGAATTCAAAATTGATACGACCTTATTCAAACCCCCTTTTCTAGGGTATTTAAGGAAAGTAAGTGATATCAAGGCTAGTCTCTTCAATCAAGCTTTAATGCAAAGAGAAAAGATCAAAGACAAGTAAAATGGAATCTCAATCAATTCACAAGCCTCCATTCTTTGGGGATGATGATTATGGCTATTAGAAGAACAAAATGAAGATCATCTTAGATAGTGTGATAACATATTTTGGGACATTACGAAAAAAGGAATAAAAGTTCCTACTAAGTTAGTAAGAGCTATTCTAGTCCCAAAGAAAAAGAGTGAATGGATTACAAAAGAAAAGAAGGATAACCTCAAAAATATGAGGGGCATGCATGTCTTATTTTATGCATTTGATAAATCTCAATATGCAAAGTTGCAAATGTGTACTTCTACAAAGGAGATTTGGGATACTCTTCAAACACAACAATGAAGGTACAAGTGAGGTGCAAAAGAAAAAGATATAATTACACACTTACCAATATGAAATATTTGCATACATGTAAATGAGTCCATCACTAAGCTGTATAATAGGTTTATAAATATTGTGGGGACTTTCAAATGGTTGGAAAAGTCTACTTTAATAAGGACATTGTGGAAAATTTTCTAAGGATACTTCCAAGAAGAAGTGTGAAGTAAAGATAACTGCCATAAAAGAGGCAAACAAGCTAGAGGTAATAACTCTAGAAAAGTTTATGGGAAAGCTACTAGCTTATGATATCACCTTGAAAAAACTAGTAAGAGAAGAAGGTCTTAAGTAAAAGGACATGGCCCCTAAGGCCAAAGATGTATATACATAAAAGATATCTACCTCTTCATTAACTTGTTCAATTAGGAGTGATGATTATAGTAATGATGATCAACTTGTTCTCATCACCAATTAAGTGAAGAAGTTCAAAACAAATAAGAAGAGAAAGAAAATGAAAAGGCACAATGAGGAGCTTTAAAAGTTAGATCATCTGCTATGGATGAAATGAAAAAGGGACACCTCAAAATAGATTATCCAAAATAGAAGAAGCACAAACATCCATTAAGGAAGCATAAAACTAAAAAGGAGAAAAAAGCATTCAAAACAATAAGTGATGATACAAGTACTTCAAAAGATGAAAAGGTAATGGCCAATCTCTGCTTCATGTCTGTAGAGGAAGACTATCCTTCCTCAAGTGAGTCTAAAAAGTGATGAAGATAATGAGGTAAATTTGTTTGATTCCTACTCTAGATAAATCTTTATGCCCTCATTACTAAGCTTACCAAGAGTTATGACTCTTTAAAGTCATCTTCCTCCTCTATTCAAAAAGAAGATAAGTCTTTAAAAATATTCTCTTAAGAATTTTAAATCCCTCACTAAAGAGATTGAGCCATTTAAGGCTAAAAATGATATCCTTAAGAAGAATAAATAAGAAATTAGACTTCATCCTATAAGTGTAAAGGAGTCTTTGCATAAAACATGGACTAGGATACATTGCATCCTTTTTTGTACTCATTCCATTTCTAAAGCCATATTTGTGAGATCCAAAAACATAAGGACACCATTCCTCCAAAGGCTACTTAACCTAAGTATGAGCATCTTGATTTTATGATTATGTTTGAATGAGTAAAATATTGCTTACGACCCTTAACCTTTCATCAATCATCAAGGGGAGTTAAGAGGAAAAGGGGTTATAATTGGTATAACCCCATGTTATGGCCTATGTTTGGATCATTGAAGGATTTATGGGAGTCTTCACGATAAATAAAAACCTTTAGGGAAATCAATTAGACAACAGTGGGGTATATGCAAGAAATTACTTTAGTATCACCCTAAGACTTGATTGGAGTTAGACTTTGATCAAGATAAAATTCTAGGCAAGATGGATTCTTAGCCTAATAGGTCAATCTAAAAGGCCTAATCCATCTTCACTCCATAAGAGATCAGGTCTAAGAATTGGATACAACGTGGAGAAAAGGCTATGCACCCCAAATTACTTAGATTTTGGGATTTGACCTTCGAGTTTCTTTGGTCTATAATTATAATTTTAGCTTTGTTGATTAATTATTCTATATTAGGCAATGTTAAAACATTCATCTAATCCATTCACAATATTCAAACATTTACAATCAATCATCACAGGGAGGGGGCACATGTATGAGCATAAATAGGGATTATCATGCAATTAACTAAGTAAACATAAAACATGCATTGATTATCCCTTCTAACTTATAAAAGAAAGCACTAATTAGTCCTTAAAACATGATTTAAATAGGAAGGAAAATAGCTCCTACGTCTACTAGGAATAAGCAACTAAAGGGAAAGTATACTACCTTACCTTTTATCATTTAAGGTCCTAATTCACAATCCTGTAATCATTAATGTCATTTACCATGTTATAGGTTAAGTAAGGATCCTATCCTATTGTCCATATTCACCATTAAGCATACAAGACATGATATGAAACTTAATAAATGATGATAACATGCAATGACATTAATGAGGAAAGCATAACATAATAAACATGCAAATAAAGGCTAAATAACATTAGGGCATAATATAAAAACCAATATAGGGTCATAGATCCTCTCTCAATCTACTCTAAAATGAAGTGTTATGTCAAGGACAAAGCAAGAAGCATTACTAGCCATGAATATAGCTAGCATACTAGAAAGAATGGAAAGACAATTAAAATGCCAAAACAATCAAAAAGCCAAAAGATCAAAACTAAATAAAAAATAACATGCAAAATAAAAAAAAATAAGGATCCTTGGAATACTTATCATCTCCTATTTACATATATTATGATCAACATCATGAGGAAGTTAACTATGAAAATAGGCTAACCCATCTTCCTCCATGATGATGGTGACTAAAGTGATGAAATTGCATAAACAAACATCATAAATACTCATTAAAAAATGGTAAATTAAAAGATCCTTAGCTTCAATGAGCATCTCCATATCATTGTCCCATGTAGACGAAGTCCACAAGTAATAAAAAAGATTAGTAAAAGTTATAACAAAGCATGTAAAATTAACATTAAGTCTAATCTATATGCAAAATATAACTTAAAAATAAGGAATGAAAGTCATTAGTTATTATAACCTAACCTATTCCCTAAGTTATTAGGCAAACAAAATTAAAAGAAAGCCAAAAATCATAAGAAACAAGTAAAGGATAAATTGCAATGAACATTAATGTGGATAATAATAAAGGGTTATACAGACTAGCCAATGGCAGGTACAAACTATAATCTGTCTATACAACTCACTAGCCCTACTTTAGTAGAATTTAAAAGGAGAGGAAGAAAGGGGATAAGAAGAAATGGATGGGAGGAAGAAGTCCTTAGATGCCTAAATGTTTTCTTTTACCCTAGGAGGCACTTTTGATTTGAGATTTTTCTCCAATTTGCTAAGGAAAGAAATGTTATGAATGGTAAAAAGCTTAGGTTACCTTAAATCATTTAGGTGAGTGTTTAGGTGTTTATGATTTCTATTTAGGCAAGGTTTTCTTACACTTTAGGGAGAATTTCAACAAAGTTTTTATAAGGTCAATAAGCCTCTCCCTTTTCTTTTAATATGAGATGTATTTATATGGAGGATATGTGTACCTAAGCCCAACGGCTCAAATTGCATCCTATCTTGCCTCATCTCACATTATTTACTAATGGTGATAAAGGAAATACTAGAGATTAAGGTTTGAAAGTTATTTGCACAACCTTGGGGTAGGTTATCCCTTGTAAGCTTGATGGCTCACTATTCTAAAAACTTCTCCCTACTAGACTTTAGTGGGTTATTTGTGTAGCCTTTTAAAGGTTTGTACAACCCTTTTTAATTGACTAGCCAACTAAGTTAGTTGTATAGACAACTACTCCACTCCCAAAATGCTATTATAGTTTGGTTGATTGAAAGGTGGGTTTGATTCAAGTATTCTCCTAAGCTTTAGCCCTTTTCTTAAGCAGTGTTCCTTTATCCTTTTAGAAGAATTTAAGCAGTTTCTCATTGCATTCTAATGACCTAAAATCTAATGCTTACAATTTGCCCTCTACTTTATAGGACTTGAAAAATGACATTTGAGGAATGGCTATTATACAAAGCATAACAAAACATTTAGACATAAATGTAAATACCATAAAAGTATACATAAGGATACAATTTCCATTATAGTTTTACTAGTAGGTATTAAGGCTTATGGCTGTTGGACCTTATAGGTTTTAAGTTCTTATTTTGATGATCACAAATAAGTCTTAGGACTAACTATTTACACAAGATATTATGTTAAATCTTATAGGTACATCACTTCGTGATGTTTGGAGAAGATTTTATTGCTGCCACACTTAAGCTAAAGCATTTAAGGTTGAAATCTCTAATTGTTAGAGAGTGGAAATTAAAGCAAACTCTGTTAAACAGTCTAATGGCATTACCTTCTTACAACAAGCATTGGGAAAATGCTATAATTTATGCTACGCTCTCTAGACCTCTCAACCAACATTGTGTTTTTGTAATAGGCATGGAGATGTGTCTAACGAGGTGTTGAACTTTTGGATATTTTGAAAAATATAGCATAAAGCTTACACCTTCTGGAACTCAACAACAGACATTGATCAAACTCTGTGAAGATAAAAAAAAACATGTGAAAAATGGCTAAGTTTGCTAGAGTGACCATCGAGCTAAAAGAACTTCATAACAGGCACTAAAATTATAATTAATGATCGTGATATTTGTCCAATAACCATTAGGTAAGAGCTAGAATGGACAAAAGGAGAAGAGTCTCGAGCCACCATCCTCGAACAGTTAGTTCCAATGGGTGTCTCAAATAGGGTCAATCAAAATTAAAGTAAAAAATCAATTGTCAACCAATGGTCTTTGTGAAACTCAATAGGGGTCGATGCATTAGTATTGGGCATAGAAACCCATGAATGTTTGTTAGTCATTGACAATTGTAATATTAAGTGATAGTTCACTCTCCTATAGTTAATTTCTTATTTCAGGTTATAAAAAGGATCACACTCAATAAAAATGGATAAGAGAACTATTCTATTAAGTGAGTAATCCATTATGAAAGCTATTCTCAATAAAAAAAGGTCATTACATTATGATCAAAGAGTGATCTGGCATCTAAGAGAGATTCATTGATTAAGGTTGCAAGAGTACTATAAAGAGTTATCTTCAAAATGGAGTTTGAAGGACAAGCTTCTTGAGATCCTCTTCACATTTTCAACCACATTAAGCACACTTTGTGAATGTACTTTGATTATTTATTATTGCTTGAGTGAGAGAGTTTTTCCTTCTTCAAAAGTCTTGTAATTTTGTGTGAGAAAATTCTGGGTTAGGAAACCTTTGAAAACCACATCTTGTGAAAGGTTTAAGGTAGTACCTAAAAACTACTTTGGCTTAAGGGTTAAGTAGTATTTGTAAATTACATTTAAAGCCTTGATAGTGCCTATAAATCTATCACTTGTAAAGACTTAGTAATCTATCACATGTAAAGGCTTGGTTGTGCTTGGAAACTTACTATTATAAAGGTTGTTGATGATACTTTAGCTATCCAAATAATGAAGTCTTTAATGAGGATACTAAAGGAGAAGACATAGGTAAGTGATATTGAACCTCTTGTGCATTCAGTTTTGATTTAAAAATTCCATTGTCCTATTCAACCCCCTATTTTAGGGTACCAAGTGACAACACTGCCAACCTTCTAGTAAGTACCAAGATTGTGTCTAGTCTCCCAATAACCTCTGGTAGGTACTGATATGTGTCATCTCCTTAGCAACTCTTTAATAAGTCTTAAGAATGAAATTATGCTCCAATAGCCCTTTAATAGGTATTAGGGATAAAATCTTTGCTCCATTAGCCCTTTGGCAGGTATTGGATTGAATTATCTCCGTAGCTGCTCTCTAGAAGCCACTAAGAGTGAAACTATGCTCTAGCAGCTTTCTAGCATGTACTAAGAATGGGTTTTTGCTCCAACAACCCTCTGGTAGGTACTGAGATTAAATTATCTCCTTAGTGGCTCTCTACCAAATACTAAGAGTGAAATTGTGCTTTAGCAGGTACTAGAAATGAATTTTTACTATAGAGGCCCTCAGGTAATAGGGTAAAGTTACATCTCTTAAGCTCTTCTTTTAAGTGTCTAGGGTTATTTTGTTCTCATCTTATGATGTTCTTGTCCTTCTAATGATTCTTTTTAGTGTTCTTTCTAATATCCCTCTATTATAGTTTTTTATCACTTTTTTTCTTTAATAATTTTCCTTTAAATTTGGTGGATATTGCGCTCATCTACACAATCCTTGTATAAGCACTATATTTTGGATCCTTTGGATACAAGCCTAGTGATGAGAAACTACTTGAACTTTCCCTTAAGGAATAGAGGAAATAATGCCTAAGAAGAGGGCAAAAGCTTAGGAAAAGCCTTGAATCAAACCCACCTTCCATTTAACCAAATCTTGGAAGATAATTAGGGAGAGAAGCTATAAGATATACAATTAACTCTAAAAGGTTGTACAAACATCTAGAGGGATATATATATATATATACAATCCACTAAATTCTAAAAACTAGAAGCTTTCAAAATAGTGAACCATCAAGCCTTGAAGGGATGTATAGCCAACCTTAGGTCTATACAATCAACCCTAGGGTTGTACTGATAACTTTTAAAACTAATCTCTAGAATTTTCTTTATTCTTATCTGTAAGAGGTCTATGATGGGGTATAATCCAAGCCATTGAGCTTAGTTGCACATATTCTACCTCTATAAATACCCCTCTCATTTCTTCTTGGGCATGGTCTTAGGAGGAATGCCATAAGTGTGCTTAAATTTTTAGATGTTCCCACTCATATAACTAGGATAAGATTGGGTTACAAGGAAACTCATGCCAATATCAAGGTTAAAGGCCCTTAAGTACCTTTATTAGAATATTTTATTAAAAAGGGAGAAATGATGGAAGAGGAGGAAGAATAAGTCTAGTTAGAAGATGAATTGCTTAATGGCTTAGAAAAGGTATTTTCCAAATAAATGCAAATAAATAAAGTGGAGTTTAGATACTCAAATTATCATCAGACATCTAAACAAGAAGATCATAAAGGTAAGAGGAAAGAGAAAAATGCCATGTTTTTCAAGAAAAATGATGACAAGGAAGAAGAGGAAGACTCTTTGTAGACCTTGCATGGTGTTGTGCATGACATGTATCATTTCATGAGCATTTATAATATTCATTTTATGCATACCACTATATTTAATCTTGGTATATAAGAAAATCCCAAAATTTTGCTAACCTGAAGTGTAAAGGAAGTTTGAGCAGCTAATAAGGGTGTACCAAAGGGTCTTAGCATGGACATATGAAGACATGTCACTACAATAAATTTAGTGTTTTGCTAAAAAATTTGTCACAATATATATTAAGTTTGTCACTATAAATTTATCATGGTAAAATTGATTTGTGACCATGTTCGTCAAAATAATCTCGTCTCAATATGTATATTATGACAATTTATATTGTGTCATAATAATGTATAGCTTTTTGTGACAGATATATTTATCACAATAAAATATATTTATAGTGATAAAATTCTTTTTTATGGCAAAGAAATTTGTCACAAAATCCATAACAATCATAGTGATAAAAAAAATTTCTGAAAAATAAATTTGTCATAAAATTCATAACCATTTTAACATAATATATATTATCACACCTCTAATTTATGATTTAACTTCATAGCTTCTACACGTATTAGTCATTGATACAGTTTTAGGTGTTAGCCTACTCTGACGGTTGAAACAGTGTTGGTCAAGGCACTTCCTAATGGTCACCCATCTTTTAATTTCTCTATACTTATCACACCTCTAACTTATGTCTTGACCTCATAGTTTTTACACATATTAGTTGTTGATACGGTTTTAGGTGTTAGCCTACTCTGTCGTTTGGTGTTGACCCAGGTGCTTACCAATGGTTACCCTTCTTTGAATTTCTTTATAGTCAACATGTTTAACTACAAAGTTATGAAGTATAGTTGCTCGTATCCTTCTAAATATCAATTGATTATCATAATGTCGACTTTGAATCATTTAATTCATCATTATAATCTTTAGAGTGTTCATTAACTCTCACAGGATAAATAATTATTACTTAAAATAAATAATTTAAAAAGAAGCAATAATGTAAAAAAATATGAAAAATAAATTATTTTATTCAAACTCAAAATAATTATAGCTTATTCAATTACAAATTCAAAGATAAAATATAGTATTAATCAATTTACAATCTAAAGTCTAATGAAAAATTCAAAACAACATCTTCAAATGTAACAACCAATTGTGTTTACAAATCATGTTACTCTGATACCAATAAATGTAACGACCATATTCATTTACAAAACTCATATTATTCATGTCCACAATCTGTAATGCTACAATCGGTACCTATCAGAGCACTCAACATCTGAGATTTGCTTGTCGGCCCTGCGATGTCATACACACCAGGATTTGCACGTCTGCCCCGCGTATGCTTGAGCCCTCTCTGATACCAAAACTATAACATCTAAATTCATTTATCAAACCAATAACTGTGATACCCATTGTTCTCATTTGTAAATCAGCTTTGATACCACAAATTGTAATGTCACAACGCGACTACAGCTGGTACCTATCAGAGCACTCAACATCCAGGATTTGCCCGTCGGCCCTGCGATGTCATACATATCAGGATTTGCATGTCTGCCCCGCGTATGCTTGAGCCCTCTTTGATACCAAAACTGTAACATCTAGATTCATTTGTCAAACCAATAAATGTGACATCCATTATTCTCATTTGTAAATCAGCTTTGATACCACAAATTGTAACGTCACAACGTGGCTACAGTTGGTACCTATCAGAGCACTCAACATCCGGGATTTGGCCATCGGCCCTGCGATGTCATACACACCGGGATTTGCACATTTGTCCCGCGTGTGCTTGAATCCTCTGATACCACTAACTGTAACTATCGTCTTCAGTTGCAAATCATGGCATTTCATGTTCAGAAATGCATACACATTAAGGTTTATTCATCATACATATATAATCCCATATGTATTTAATGTACACATGTGTTAACTAATGTTAGGACTAGTGACCATAACTAGTTTCTATCAAATGTATGCACATGACCCAAGGAGAGAGAGTTGGAATTCAACCGATGACCTGTGTTCCATGTGTCTTTATGCACCAAAATGTCCAAACTCTATGATTCAGTATCTGAAAAATAATTGCGATTTGGTGAGTCGCGACTCAGTGAATAAAAATAATAATCAAATTCTCATGGCATAATCTATAATCAAATATCATCAAGATACATTGCAAGTATAACAATTGACTATGCAAGTGCAA
>CATIWR010065722.1:0-44402 GCA_949677035.1 Omphalea diandra | reverse complement strand
ACATTTTTTTATAATTTTGTTGATTTATTGATATTGAGTATCCATGATTTTTTTTGGAAACTGGATATAATTTGATTGAGCATAATTTTGATGAACTGAGTATCATGAATATTGAATATTGATACTGATTATTGTAATATTTTATATACTGAAAAAAAGGAATGTACATTTTTATTAAGTGGAATGTACATTTTCTGTTAAGTGGAATGTACATTTTCTATTAAGTGCAATGTACATTTTAGTGGTATCGGTTTTGACGGTTTTCGTGGTACACGGTATCGGTATCGGTATTATGATTTTTCGGTTTCAGTTTTCACGGTATCGGTAAGTTTCGTGGTTTCGGTATTCGCGGTATACCGATTACACCCCTAATTTTGGTGGTCATCGAGGAACCAAAGTAGGATAACACACTAGTATCATCCTTAAATAAATTATGGAGTCACCATCTAACTTTAGGGAAGAGGTTAGGCACCTCCAAACTGATTGGATATAGGGATCCGACCTTCGAGCATCTTTAGTTAACTTTTTACTATTTTGACCTTATTATTAATTAGTTTGATTAATGCCCCTAAGCATATTTGTATTGCAATCCAATCAATCATATCAAAGCTTCATTATAACCAATCTCAAGAGAAGAGGATAATGCTACATTTAAAGAGGAAGTCATACATATCAATAACCATAATCATGATCATCATGCATAGTCAATCCTAATATATGCTCAAGTAACCACCAATACACCAAAAACACACAAGTTAGTGATATCATAAGAATATTGCAACAAAACAAACAAAATGAAATGCATTCAAATAAAAGGTCATACCATATCTCCAAGTTAGGAATCTATACATGTTTCTAAGTCCATAATCTCGCATCAATAACAAGATAACATGGCAAACCTTATATGAAACACAAATAAAAAAAAAATGATCAACACGGAGACATAATGCATAAAACTCATGAAGTGCATATGAAGGATAAAGGAGAGGCCTTGGGTGAGGATTGAATTTACTAACTTGGATTCCTAGGATCACTAGATCCTTATCCATTAACACTCCCAAAGAGTCATATCATCCTTTAAGATACCCATAACTATTAAGAGAGCTAGAATATTTATGGTGGTGAAGAAACTAATAAAAAACTATAAGTATATATTTTTTTATTAGATTATGAGAACAACCAAAGAGAGGGTTCATATAGTGATATACTCTCTCCTTTAAACACATTTAAAATAATCACATAAAAAAGAGGAAAGGATGGTTATGCGAATGAGCTAGCCATACCTTTTTGGTGAAACGATAAAACTTACAAGGATAGTAAAGGGAACATCAACATACATTAGGATCCTGGAGTGATTGGGAATGGAAGATTCCCTATCTAAATCATTTCTATACAATGGTAACATGAATACATAAAGAAATGAAGAGAAAAGAATATAAGATGTGTTAAAACCATTAAGAAGCAAGTATAAAAACCATTCACTTTTGATCCTTGCTCCACCAAATAGGAAAATAAGGGTTATAGGCATAAGTCTTAATCCTATTTAATGGTTAAAGCTCACAAAAAACCCTTTTAAACCTTAAAATCCCAAGAGAATTTAAATAAATAAGTAGAAGAAAATGGTATTATTCCATAGTCAAAATGAGCTGTAAAACAAACTAGTGGTTTGAACAAACCACAAAGAGATTTGAATAAACTATTTCGTGACGTCCCAATTACTAATTATTTTAAAATTATGTACATTAAGACATTCATAAAGCATGGAGTACTAAAGTTACACAATATCATTAAAATTCTCTCATGTCATCCATTATCATTAAAAGACCTTTCTTCAATTTTTTTGAACACTATGTATCTTGTATCACAACATAGTACTATTTACCATAAAACATACATGGCTAAACAAACTAAAATAATAATAGATTGTATATTAGCCCAACCTTTATCAAACTACTAAATAGAAACTTCAAAATGTAAACTCAATCCAATCTCTAGTCTACTCTTCTTGAAAGAAAATATAATGCAAAGTAGTGACCTTGCTTTCTTAGTAAGTAAACACATATGGTACTTCAATAAAAAATAACATAACAAGAATTTAAATATAAATAACTCATTATCTCATCCATGCACAAAATAAAGAGTTTTTAATCTTTAATGCTATACAGGGTATCAAATATTATTGCCACATAAGCTATAAGATATCATTATCACACAGGTTATCAGATGTTATTGCCACATAGACTGTCATGTTTTTTTGCCATAGAGGCTATAGATATTATTGCCATATAAGCTATCAAATGTTATTGGCACACAAGCTATCAAAGGTTGTTGCCACACATGCTATCATATGTTATTACTACATAGGCTATCATATGTTATTGCCATATAAGCTAGTAAATATTATTGCTTGCTCAACAATATCAAGTATTAGTCCTTAAGCAAATCATTTATAAATCCATCAAAATTCTTGCAATATAATGACTAAGAGCCACACCCATCAACCTTATAAATCATATCATAGCATATTTCCATTCTCAAGTCACAATTTATCAATATCTCATAAAAATAAACAATTCAAAATATAACAATCCTTTCTTTTATCCCTTAGTGCTCTAGAAAAGGAAGGGGGGGGAGGCGGGGGGGGGATGGGGGGGAGGGAGGGGGTTGAATAGGGCAATGGCAAGTCAAACTCAACGACTGATATATATGAAAATTAAGAGAAATAGACACAACCAATTTATAATGGTTTGACATAACCCTGCCTACTTCCTCTCCTTTAGTCTTCCACTAGAGACTTTGACTATCAATATATACTATAGGTGCTATCATCACCTTTACAAAAGTAGTTTCTAAGCACTACTATGATGTTATAAGTAAACTTCTAGGTGCTACTAAAATCTTTTCACAAAGTAGCTTACAGGTATTACCTTAAACCTTTCACAAGATGATTTATATCTACAAAGATCTTCTTAAACCAAAGAAAACTTTCTCTAAAGGATTTACAAATTAAGGTTGAGAAAGAATACTCTCACTCAAGCAATAAACGATAATAATCACACTCACAAATTATGTTTGACTTGGTGGAGAGCTTTGAGAGATGTCTTTAGCAAGTTCTTCAACTCTGTTTTTGAAGATGTCCTAAGCAAGCTTTGACAATTGATCTTCCCTTAAATCTAGATCACACTTGTTTTAGCCCTTTTGTTAAATATTGTTTCCACAACAAAATAAGCTCACTTTTGATCATTTCTCACTTTTCAATCTACTTAATTCTATTATGAGAGAGTCCTTTTATAGGCAGAGATATATAACTAGCTGTTAGAAAGAAGAATATACTTCATGTTAAAAAATAATCATTCAACACCTGTTGGACTGTCTTCATGCTCATTGGTAAGTGAAAATATAACTTCAACGATCATTGATTTCATTGAAATGCCTATTAGAACTAGCAGTTAGAAAGAGATTTGTCTAGACACTCCTCTTTTGACTTTCTTAATTTTTTAGTCACTAACTCCTTCAACGACTGTTGGAGCTACTCAATGCCTGTTGGAATTAAACTTTAACTACAGTTGGGATATGGATAATGCCTATTGAAATGTCTCCGAAAGGATGTGAGATTGATGCCCTGTTTTTCAAGATTTTGAATAGTGTTTCAACAACTATTGGCTTTGGTTTAATGCTTATTGAAAAGTGTCCCAATGCCTATTGGAACATTTGATCATCTCCTATTAGAGAGTCCAAAAACTCTACCTCTACCTAGATTCTAGATTCTTTTTAATGCTTGTTGGTATATGTTCAATGCCCGTGTCGAGACTTTATGATTTTTGTTCACATCGAGTCATTTGACCAATGTTTGTTACGAAAATGCAATGGTTGTTGAGGTATCGATCACTAACACCCATTGTGAAAATGCAACTTCCATTGAAAAGGTTTGCTTGTGAAGCTTAGGGGCTTTCAACTTCCAACGCTTGTTATGCAATGAAAGGGTTGATGGTTGAAGGGTCCAAAATCTTTAACTCAACTTTGGTGTCTTTTCAATGCTTGTTGTGTATCCTTAACACTCATTGATGAAGTCACAATACCCTATTGAAATTCCACAACACCCATTGGCTTTGAATACTTAAAGTTTTTTCGAAAAAAGAAAACTTTATTTCATGGCGTTTGATTACCAAATTGATATACCTGTAGGATCTTTAATACAAACTCAAATAGTAGTAAGTTTTTAGAAGTGTTTGTAATTATTAAAATAAACTTGGTTTAAAAAACTCCTAAGCTAAATATCCAACACTTTCATCAAAGTATTCATCAATATCTTCTCATTAAATAATAGTTTAATAAATCAAGTATAAGTTTGTAGCATTTAAACAATCACATGTTTAAGTACCATTAGTTATTTACTTACCTCTTCCTTTAAACTATTAAGTTGTGGATGGTCATGAGTTATTTGCAATATCATCTTCAATGCCTTACGATCCTCTTTTGTGAAAACTAAAAAAGCTTTGGGTTTCTTCCTAACTAGTCACTTTTTCTTCTTTCTTTCTTTTTTTTCTTTCTCTTTCTTTTTCTACACTCCCTCACATTGTTTCCTCTCTAATTTGATCCTAATATAAGAAAAATAAAATTTGTATACCTGTTCTAATAGGACAAAATCATGGTGGTTTGTTACTATTGGTTGGAAGCTCAATTTTCCTCTTTTAGTCCATCTTCTTCATTCCATCATTGCCTCTATCCATCTACCAATCCCCATATGATCCTTATACCTTTAATAAGTTCCAAACACCATTATTTAAGATATTATAACATGTACACAACATATGATAATTTTTCACACAATTATGTAAGCATCATATTCATATTCAAATACTTTAAATGCTATGATGTAAGTATTTATGCTTAAGTCATGTGATGCATATAAGAAAATATAGCATAATTAAAATGCAAATGAATTAGGTTGAGGATGTTACATACTGTGACTGAGATTTTTCCAAAAAGAAACGAAAAAGAAAGAAGAAGTAGAAGAAAAGAAAATTAAGATTCAGGATGTTCTTCTAATTATGCCTTGCCTTTATAAGCACTAAAGTTGATGGATTATTCTCTGAAATATATGGAATATGCAAAATGAAGTCTCATAAACATTATGAGATACCATAGATCTTTAGTGTAATGGATTAGGTGCTTAGTTTATATGTATTTAGGTGTGTGAGTGACATTTTTGGCAGAGTAACCTTAAGGTTGTCTAAGCCTTTTTTTTTCTCTCTCTAATAGTGGAGTATTTATAGAGGGAGAGGCATGTACCAGAGCTAGAATGGTTCTAGTTCCACCTCTTTCATGATCCACAACATACAAAGGCTATAAAAATTTTGAAATTAGGGTTTTCAAGTGGTATATATAGCAAAAAGGTTGACGGTGCAACCCATTAGTTGTCTATACATCCATTTATTTTACAAGAGGCATTATTCTAGAAGGTTCTACTAGATTGACTTTAGTGTTTGGTTATGTAGCTAATTAGATGGTTGTATAGTTGACTAAGATGGTTGTATAACAATTTAAACCATGACTGGTAGACTTGGGCTTAGTTTGAGGCTTGATCCAAGGCTTCTTAAGGACTTTGTTCTTCTTCCTTTTACAATTCTCCTTGCATTTTGGGGAGTAGATCTAATAGTTTTCATCTTTAGGATTACATCTTGAGGCTTAGAACCTGATGCTCACACATCTTTAGGATTACCAACAAACATAAGCAATATCATTTCTTTCACATATCATCATCATAATCAATACATATGGTATTTATAACTGTAATAACGATTTTCTGGTTGTGCTTGAATGAGTGGAATATTGTTTGTGACTCCTAACTTTTATCGATCAATAAGGGATCGAGAGAATGGGGATCATCCATTTGTAACAACCCCTATTCATGGTATGTGAATCAGATCAACAAAGGGTATTGAGGCCTCATGCAAGATAGAAGCCCCTTTTTCAAAGTGGTGGTCAACGAGGGACCAAGGTGGGATAATACATTAGGATCATCTCTGATTGAAATAGAGAGTCACAACATGACTTTCGTCGAGACAAGAATCTTGGAAAGGATAAATTTTGAGCCTACCTAAGTCATTTAGAAAGGCTTATTCTTCTTCATCTTATCAAAGATTAGGTTTAAAAATTGGGTAAGTCTTAGGGAAGAGGTTAGGTACCCCCAAATCATCCAGATTTAGGGATTTAGCCTTTGGGCATCTTTGGTTTATATTTTACCATTTTATGCTTCTTATTAGTTAATCTGATTATAGGTCTTAAACGCATTTTTAATATACCATATCAAGCACATTACTACCATTCTTATAGGAGGGGGGTACAATTAAATTATAAAAAGGGTGGTTATGTACAAATAACCAATATAAACATGTGAATTAAAATAAGCATTGCAACTTGCAATAGGGAAGGCAAACAGGTTAGTATCACTAGATAAATAAAGCAAGAGAAATCAATGCAAAGATTTGTTAAACGCTTTAAAATGATAGTCTTGCCACCATTCTCCAAGTAAAATTCCCTAACATGCATTTATATCTGAGTGATGTATTCATATAGCATAAAATATAGGGATGATATGCATACACTTGGAGGATGGAAGAGGCATTAAGCAAGAGTTTAATAACATTGTTTAGAATCATCAAGTCTTTAAACCCTATTTCAATGATGCTCCAAAAGAGATTAAGCATCATAAAGATGTCATCATGTATGAATAAAATTAAGACACTAAGATTAAAGAAAATGAATATTATTTGCCATTTGGTCCACCTCTCATAGAACAAAAGAAAGTGATTAAGCTAGAGGGCTAGTCATTCTTTCTTAGAGGATCGACCCATGAACATTACCAACCATTTGACCATCTCTAAAATAGAGAGATAATGTGGTTAAACTAAAGGGCTAATCACTCCCTTTTGATGGCATTATGAGAACATTCTAAAAACAACATGCAAGCAAGAATACATGAAATAGAAACATGGAGTCTTTGAGGATATGAGTACTCTTTAAGAAAATGGAAAAGAGAAACAAAAGACATGAACTTAAAAAATTTTTAAAATATAAATATAAAAACCTCTCATTTGATCATTGCTCTAATAATGAAGGAGAAAGGGTGGTCATGAGCATGAAAGTCTAACCCCCTCCTTTTGCATTAAAGTTCATAAAGGAACCATTAAAACCCTAAGAATCCCAAAAATGTGAAAGTAAAAAGAAGAGTAAAGGTTTTGCAATTTGAACAAAGAAGGAAAAAGGAAGAAAAAAAAAAGAGATTTGATGATTAGGATTTTTTTTTCTCAATATATCTTGCCCCTCAGAGCCATTAAGTTTGAATATCATCCTCTGAAAATTTAATGGGAATGCATAAAATCAAGTTACAAGACCTTAGTTCTATCTTAGATATTTATTCTATGTATTGTGTGTTTGTGTTCTCTGTATGGTTGGGATGTTTTTAGGGTTTAAGAAATAACTTTGATAGAGTTTTCCTAAAGGTCCAAGTGCTTCCCCTTTTCTCTAATGGTCAGGTATTTATATAGAGGAGGTGGGTGCATTTACATTAGGGTGGCCCACGTTGCACCCAATATTCACTCACAAACAGATAAAAGACATGATGATTCTAGGATGAAGATTTTGGAATTAAGGTTTTAGACCTGCCTAATTGGTTGCACGAACTTCCGCGTTGACTGCATAGCCAAGTGTTCATGTTCTATAGTCATTGAGGCTTACTTAAAAGATGAAGGTGAAGAATCTGCAAAAAAAAATAAAATAAAATAAAATAAAATAAAATAAAAAAGAAGAAGCCTCAAATCAAACTAATTAGCTAAGCTAAAATTGAATGCCTCAGATTAAATTGAAAGGCTTAGTTAAAAGATGAATGAAGTTGTTGGACTTGAATGTCTCAACTTGAATAAAATGCCTTAGCTTGAATCAATGTGTCAACTCAAACTAAATACCTATACTTAAACTAAAAGGCTTAGCTAAAGGATGAATGAAGCTATTCAATTGAATGTCTAAGCTTGAATCAAACGCCTCAGCTTAAATTAAATGATGTTGTCTTTGTACAATTAGGTGGGTTTCCATATTAGGCTCAACTTTGGTTATAGGTTTGGTTTGGGCTTGATCCAAGGTTCCCTTAGGGCTTATTTATTTCCTTTGTAGCCTCCTCTTTACACTTTTAGAAGATAATTGTAATAGTTCTCATCATTGGGCTCACATCCTAAGGACCTAAAATCTAGTGCTTATTGTTTACCCCCTTTTTTTTTTTATAGGGCTTGGAAAAATGACATTTTCAGAAAATGGCTATTGAACAAGTCATAAAAAAACATTTAACATAAGTGTAAATACCATAAAAAGGATACGTAAGGGCACAATTTCCTTAGCAGCTTTTCGAAACATACTAAGGCTTTTGGTAGCCCTTTAGCAAGTACCAGGGAAAATATCTCCCCCCAACAGCCCTCTAGCAAGTATTAGAGTTAATCCTCTTAACAGCCCTCTAGCTAGTATTGGAATTAATCCTCTTAGCAGCCCTCTCGTAAATATTATACTTGTTAGCAGCCCTCTGATAAATACCAAAGTTGAATATCTTTTTTTTAGTATTCCTCTAAAAAGTACATGATTTGATCTTCTTAATAGCTCTTTAGTAGGTACAAGCTTCTTAACAGCTCTCTATAAGTGGCAAGGCTAAATATCTTCTTTTGTTCACAGGCTTTTACCTTAACATTCTCATTTCTGCCTCTAGCATCGTTCTTAGGTTCTTCTCATTTTGCCTTCTAGCATCAATTTTAGTTCTCTTCATTCTGTTCTTAGGCATTGCTCCTGCTTGTCTTTGTTATGCCCTTGACACATTGCTCTTAGTTGTCTTCATTCTACCTTTTAGGCATTACTCTTAGTTATCTTCATTATTCCCTTTGGGCATTACTCTTAGTTCTCTCTATTATACCCTTTAGACATTACTCTTGATTCTCTTAATTTTGCCCTTTACACTTTGCTCTTGCTTATCTTTGTTCAGGCCTTCAAGCTTTGCTTTGGGTTAACTTTATTCGGCCCTTCAGTCGTTACTATTGCTTATCTTCATTTTGATAGTGTTTTATACTTATTAACTTTTCTTCTTTCTTGAAAATTCCCTGCGTCTAGGCTGAGGCTATGTTGGACCTCATAGTTATGCTTAAGAGGATTATGACATGATAGACTTGTGAGATCTATATCACTAAAATGCAACTTATGTATGCATGAGTGTGGTTGTGTTTACATGTGTAATTATGTCCTAGCCAATATAACCCTTATGTGTGCTATAAGAGGTGGTTTTGCACTTTACTTAGGAGTTGTAAGAGACACAGAACTTAATACCAAAGGCCGAGGCTAAATTAAGTTGATGGAGTCGCAAACACCTTTAGAGTCAAAGGAAGAGGAGAACTAAGCCATCCATTGTCACCTTTCATTTAGCTTTTAGGATTTTTCCATTGTCACCTTTCATTTAGCTTTTAGGATTTTTCTCCTTTTCACCTTTATATTGTTTACTACATTAGCACTATAGGATAATTGTTTAGATGAGGTTGAAGGCCCTTATTTGGATGTTGATTGCATAGTTAGGACTTTAAGAGAAATCTTAAGGTGATCCTACATTGATTTTCACACCAAGAACTACTATTTTTGCATTTTGCACTATGGTCAAAGCATTTTTGAAGTTGCTCTCACCCTAGAATTGGTCTGATTTGTCTTGGGTTAGTTTCAAAGCTTTTTACTATGTTTCATCTATTTGAATCAACATGTATTTCCTTTAGACCGCTTTTGACTTGTGTGTTTCTACTACCACCTTAGAGATACTGAGATTTGCTTGCTGCTAAAGGAATTTGACGCATTCTTGACTATCATATCATAGGTGTTGATTGAATCACATTGCTACACCTGAGTTACCCACATACTTAAAAAATTATGGAATTATTTAGCTTATAATATGACGAGGTACCCATGTACACCCTAGGTCAAGATAAGATCCACATATCTCCTTTGCTTACTCTTCATCCTTTTAGAGGTCATGACAGGGCAGCACAAGCCCATAGTCTAATAATAGTCCTAATAGGAGAGTTGTTGCTAAAAGGGACAATAAAGAGATTGGCATGCAAGTGCTACCTTTTATCGAAGAAATTAAGCTTGGAAAATCCTAGTCTTGATAATTCTTAGTAAGACCATTGTGGTTTGGATAGTGTATCTTTTGGCATCAATGATTCTTTATTTGGGAGTCCATTATTGATCTAAGTATAGGTTCATTATACAACCTTCTTGTTTTCATTATTATTTTTATATTTATATATTTTTTATTTCATTTTTACTATCTTAAATTTTGCCTAACCACCCTTTCAGGTTTTCAATCCAATAGGCTACTCATTTTTGCTTAGGCTTCCCTTTTCAGGTTTTCAAACTAATGAGCTTTCTCTCTCTTTTATTTTTAGATATGGCTACAAAAGAAATTTGTTTTGTTGGGTACTCCTTCTATGGACACAAGATGTTATTTTCCACAATATTACTTAAACTATCATCTGTCGAGAACTGTCTCTACCATAGGTGAATGGGCTAAATGGTTGTCTCATATTATCTATTTGACATCTGTTGGACCGATCCTTGGTAGACGCTACCTAGGGGTGCCTTAAGGACTTATGGAGGGTGCAAGATCATCTCGGGTTTGTCATCTAACACCTTGTATGATTCAACTAGAGTTCGTGCCACGAATTTAGGGCCCCACAAAACATAATGGAATTTCTTCCTACTTTCAACAAAGGACCATTCAATGTTTTTGGATAAAGTAGAGGCCACCTGTGCTAATCATGATATCTATCACATATTTCCTGATGAGACCTCTACCTCTGATGATATGATTTTGAGGGTTGGTTGCATAACCTTCAATAAGATAATATTCCTATCAAACATTCTCAATAACAATGGGTTCATGGAAAAAGAACTTCTTATATTTTATTTTGTCTTACTACTTAACAAAAATTGCATGCTTTCATTATGAAATGTATCTTCTTTTGATATTATGTTTACTACTCAAGCACCAAGAAGGGAGGTTGAATTGGTGGTCGATTTAAAATTTGGAAGGAAGGTAATAAAAGATGGATATAAAAAAAGTAGGAGAATTGATGGAGACACCAAGTTTTATAGTGGTTCAGGTGTTAATTAACCTTACATCCACTCCCCAATTCTTCACAATTAGGTGTTCTACTAACTCTAAGTGGTGTTTTCAAGCTCACACAAAACTTATATATTTTGTATTTTATGGCTCACACATAATCTTACAATTTGTGTTTAAAGGCTCACATGAAAACCTCTCAAGTGTTTCATAAAGGCTTACACTTAACCTTTTACAAGAGTTTTATAGCTAGGCTAATTCTCAAACCCAATTACAATGGTGTTTAATGCTCACACCCAACAATATCAACTAACATTTAAGGAATTGAAGGTTAATAAACAAAATTGCGAGAGTTTGGCTATATTCAATGTTATTCTTTTGCATTCATGTTTGTTTGATGAAGTATTTATAGGCAATAATCACTAAAGAGATGTTACAAAGAAACTATGTCTAAATCTCTAAACTTGCTAGGCATATCTTGCATTAAATGCTTATCATACACAATTCGAGGTCGTGACTGATCATTCGTAGTCGCAATTTCACCTTTTACTCTAAAATTGTTGAAATCGCAATAGAGAACCCTTTTTGTATCTAATGGCTAATCTATGTGGCATGCTATCATTGGTCTTCCAAGAAAAATAGTTGTTATGTTCTTCGAACCAACCAAAAGTTCTGATCGCAAGATTACTTCCTCTTGGACGTGATTGGCACCACAAATTCATTTGTTTGATAAGGAGAAGTTACTTCAATAAGTCGCGGTCTTGAAGACTTTTTCACCCTCATGAATTTTGATATGTCAATTATCTTATATAATTGGCAAGCTTTATTATAGACTTGGTTCCCTCCAAGTAACTCCAAAAGTCGTGGTTACAATTGCTAATGCAAAAGGCTTAGACACTTGGCAAGCTTTATTATGGACTTGGTTCCCTCCAAGCAACTCTAAAAGCCATGGTTGCTATTCCTAATGCAAAGGGCACCGGGAATTCAACTGTTTGGTCCTTTTTTTTTTTTTTTTTTTTTTTTTGCTTAGGTCATGGTAGCGATTTGCTCTGTGAATCCATCTAGAATAAAGTCATCCATTTCTTTTGCAATGTTGTGGTCATGAATTATAGAACCTTGGTCATGAATAATGATGCCTTTCATAATACTTGAGACTTAGACTCTCATTCAACTTCCAATGTATACTTATCTTAAAAACTATAAAAACAACACTTAAAAAAAAGATGTTAGAGTATGTCAATCTATATTGTCAAGATCAAAATTGAGTTTTGATTTTAGTTTAACCAACCTAGTCCAACAGTTACCATGAATCATTATAATCTACATATCACGTTTTAATTAAATGCAACATCACTACTTTTAATAGTGGCAGATTAGATCATTCAATTACCTTGTTCAATGGCTTTGACTTATTGTCTTCATGTTCTTCATCCTTGCCCTCTTTTATCGTTATCCCCCACTATGTCACCCTATTGTAGGCTTTCCTAATGGTCGTTCACACTCTTTTTACTTTTACTTCGCTTATTATGTATCTCACGTCCTAATTTTTGCCTAAGCCACCTTTTTGAATTTTCAACTTAGCAGACTTTCCTTTTCTTTTCTTCTTCTTTTCTTTTTTATTATTTGTACTTTTATTTTTACGTAAGTTGTCTTTTCTGGTTTTTGACTTAGCGGGCTTATTTACTTTTCTCATATCCTCACACAAAGTACTTCTTTAGTCTATCAGATTTATAGGCTTAGAGATTCATTTTCATCTATGTTTAATAACTTTACACCACCACATAGATAGATTTGTAAAACCATATAGGGACCTTCCCAAGTTGGAAAAAATACTAACCCTTATTATGCTTGCCTTGACTCTTTTATTGAAAGTGTCCTCCATCTTGGCTTGATACAATTGGACATGATAAAGAGTCTTCAACCTCATATCATCTAACAAAGCTAGTTTTTCAAACCAAATTCTCACCTACGAGTACTTTTGAATTCTTGCCTCAACTAATACTCATAAGGACTTTATCTCCATCTCAATTGGCAACATGTCTTCCATTCCATACACCAAAGTATACGACGTCATTCCTATTAACACTCTAGTTGTGGTTCAGTATCCCCATAACATGAAAGTCAATTTATGCTACCAGTCCTTATAAGTCTCTACTATTTAACAAGGATGTTCTTAACATTCTTATTAGTCACTTCGACTACCCCATTCACTTATGCTTTATAAGGTGATAACTTATGATGGGTTACACCTTGACCTTAGCTTGAATGTGAATGCCATTGTCTATCATAATGTGGTGTGGCATGCCATAGCGACAATTGAGATTCTTTTATATAAATCAAGACATCTCCTTTACCTCTGGCTTACTAAAAGACTCATCTTCCACCCATCTTGAGAAATAGTCCATCGTTACTACAATGTAGTCATGTCCCCTTATAGAAGCTAGTCTGATCTCTTCAATCGCATCAATAGTCCTAAGTTGCTAATTGCTAAGGTGAAGTCATATTCTATAACTCGATTAAAGGTAAGTGGTTGAAGCTATCATAAACTTAGGATTTGTGACATTTTTTGCAGTTCAGATGCAAACCAATAATAACCTATCATCAAAATTTTCTTGGCTAAGGCCTTCTTATTGATATGGGGATTGGAAATCCCTGTATTACTTTTTTCATGACCTTACTTGCTTTTTCCTCCATCAAACATCCCAAGCAAACCCTATTTGACATTTACTTGTGCACCATGCCCTCATAAAATATGAATTGTGATGTTAACCTCCAAATTATGTTCATATCCTTTTTTCCAGCTCCTTCAGGGTACTTCCCTTCTTTCAAACACTTATGCACATTGTAGTACCATGTATGATTCTCTGTTGACACCTGTACCACCTTTTCATCAATGTAACATGGAGTTGTAGACCTTAGCATGATCAGTAGCTTCATTGTCAGTAGCTTTAACCATCCCAAATCAAAACAAAAGTAGCCAAAGTGTCAGCCATCACATTATCCTCTCAAGACAATTAGTGAAATGTGATTATCTGAAATTCTATGTCAATCACTTCAAATGTTTCAATTATAGGCTTAGACATTCTTCCTTTAACTCCCACTCATTAGTTACCTAACAAATGACTAACAATGAATTTCTAAATGCTTCAGTGATCTTTACCCTCATATATATCAAAGATTCCAAAACAAGTGCATAGGTCTTATACTCAGCCATGTTGTTTGTTGCTTTGAAGTAGTGTTTCGTGGCTATAGGAAATTGTGGTCCTTTTGGTAACACTAACATTACCCCCACATCAGCCCCTTTCTTATTTATAGCTTTATTAAAGTACATTTTCCATCTTTGAGGCTCTGTTGCTCTTAGACCTTCATTGAGGAACTAAAGTGGTCCAGATCCTTCTTCCATAAGCAATTGTTGGGCCAAATATTCTACAACTGCTCAACCTTTAATCACCTTCTTAGTTACACACGATGTCAAACTCTATCTGGAGTATCAACCACTTCACTAACTTGCCAGTTAAAGAAGGTGTTTTGTGCAAATACTTGATTAGGTCCAACTTTGAGACCACTTCAACTAAGTATAATTGGAAATAATGCCTTAACTTCTTCATAGCCCATACCAATGCCAGATATGTCTTCTTTATTTGATTATACCTCTCTTCATAAGGAAGTCATTTCTTGCTAAGGTAATACATGGCATTTTCATTCCCTACTTCATCTTCCTGTGCTAGCATCACCCATACAGAACTCTCTTCGATTGTTATATACAAAATTAATGATTTTCCTGACTTTAAGGGTTTTAATATTGGTAGGTTGGTTAGATATTTATTATCTTCTCAAAGGTCCTTTAGCACTACTCATTCTAAACCATCGACTGATCTTTTTCAATAATTTGAAAATTGGCTCATAAATGGGAGTAAGTCGATCTATATAACTGCTAATGTGCTGATAACGGCCTAGGAATCTCTAAACTTCCTTTTCTATCTTTAGTGTAAGCATATCCTGAATGGCCTTTACCTTGTTCAAATCTACCTCAACACTCTTCTTACTCATCAAATGTCTCAATAATTTATCAGATGTGACCCCAAATACACACTTCTTAGGATTCAGCCTCAAGTTATATTGGTAAACTCTTTTCAAAAACTTTCTATGGCATTAAAGTATCCTTCCTTGTCTCAGACTTTGCCATCATGTCATCCACACATACTTCCACTTCTTTATGGATCAAGTCATTAAACAAAGAGGTTGCCATCTATTGGTAAGTTACTCCTACATTTTTAAATCCAAATGGCTCCACCTTATAGCAATACGTCCCACTTTCCTTGATGAAAGTTGTTTTTACCTTATCCATGATTGCTATGAGGATCTGATTATATCTTTAAAACCCATCCATGAAGGAGTACATAATGCATGTTGTTGCACTGTCCACTAACACATCAGTGTGGAGCAATAAGTAGTCATCTTTAAGGTATGCCTTGTTCAAATCTTTATAATCCACACATATGCTCAATCTTCCATCCTTCTTTGGCACTGGTACTATGTTAGCTAAATACTCAAGGTAGTTAACTATCTTAAGGAACATAGCATTCAACTACTTTACCACCTCTTCCATCACCAATTAGGCCCATTCTGATCTCATCATTTTGAGATTTTGTTTCACCGATCTCATGTGTGGATAAGTCAAAATCCTATGACCAACCAATAACATATCTTTATATGTCCTAGTAAAAATCCTCTAATACTTTTTAATAAATTGTTCAAACCTCCTTCATTATTCAGGTGTGACATCACTGGTAATAAGCAAGATTTTCATATTTTTTTGGGTTCCAAGATTGAATGTAGTGGTATGCACAAAACTAATATTAAATATGCTTATGAAATGATCACACAAGTAAGCAAACTTGTTATTTGTGCCTTAAACATGGAAATAAATACATCATCATCCTCAAATAGACTAAAGACAAGAACATTAGAGCTATTAGGAAAGGAAGTTTCTTCTAGTGGATTGGCAGAGGTCCCCTCAGCATCAACCTTTTCTTCTTTTTTAGTAGCTTTCTTGTCAGTTATCTTAAGAGTAACATTCAAACCATTAACTTACTTAGAGTTCACTTCTTTTTTTGATTTTTGTACTAGCCATGGCCTTCACCACCTCTTTAAAATTCTGCTTCATATGATCATCTCCCAATTCAACTTTCATAAAGCTTCCCAAAGTGCTAACCCATCTAGTTTGGTCTATTAAACTTTTAATGTTTGAACTTATGTTTCATTACCATTATCCACATCTTTAATGTAATTCACAATCATATCCTTAATGTCTGCTAAGGTCATTCCTATGTACATCCTATCAGTGAACTTGCATAACCCAATATATCCCTATTATAGATCTATAAGAGGCACTTCTAATTAACCATTCCAAACTGCTTCTTTTTGAGATCTTCGCTCGTTGCCCAAAAGTTCATATTTTCTAAATATCACCGGTGCCCTTCACTAGAGATCTTTCATTTATATTTCCATGGCTAAGGGGTCTGAGAACCATATAGAATTACAGACAATCCCTTGTCTTGATCTTCTATTACCTATATAACCAATTTCCCATTCCTATTTCTTTTCTTCTTCTCACTTTCCTCGTCAAATGAGTCTTGGCAATCCAGAGAGCTGGCTTCCCTAATTGCATATGAAATAATGCTTCCTCAAGATCATCCACATAATCATCTTCTTTATGCTTCTTATCCACCTCTATAGTCTTCTTTTTTATCTCTCCAACCATCTCTCCTTCTTTCATAAAGAAATCTGATAAAGGGCCATGCAAATCTTTTATTTTTAACCTTCCTCCTTTCCCACAGTAACCCAATCCTCTTCTAGTGGGCTGAGTAGGGATTTTTAGAAATTTTGCCATGCTCATAAAGTTATTTCCTAAACCTTATTTTGGAAGAAAGTTTATACATTTCATGATATCTATCATTTTTGGGTCAACCCACTTATTGGTAGCTCTAGTAACTTTGAAACCTTTAAGGTATGGGACAACTATGCTCAGTGTCAACACAATCTCCCTAACTTTCACATAAATTGTCCCTATCTCACCCTTGTAAGGGATCATGACCTTCCAGTGCACTACAGATGGCACTCCTCCTAATGGATGATACCATGGTCACCCTAATAACAATGAAAAGGTAATGGAAATGTCCAGCGCCATAAATTCCACCATTGTCCCCATAATCTTAATTGTTACCATGGTCTTGAACAAATCAATAATTGACCTCCTACTATCATCATAGGCTTGAATAATATTGTATGATACTTTCAAATCCCTCTCTAACACCCTAAACTTATGTAACAACTTGAAAGGGAAAATATTGATTCCAGGCACATCATCGACCATTACACATAAAGTTTGCTCACCCTTCATCTCAGCTTAGATGAACAAAGATAGATTATGGTCCCTTTTTTCAAGTTGTAGATCTTCATAAGAAAAGTAGATCTTCCCCTTGTTAGTAACTAAGGCAATCATGTCCTTCGATGTAGCTTCCTTAGAAATGATCAAACTTAGTAGTACTTCAACCATTGCCCTTTTATGTTCTTGGGAGACGATGATAAACTTCTACACATTAATATGAGCTAACATCTTCTTCAACTGCCTCAGAATGGGGTAGTCTTCCTTCTTTTCTTTTACCACAGGCTTGTCCACCTCTTTCTCAACTCTAGGCTCCTTAGGGGCCTCTTTGTCTGGATGGTACTTCCTAGTCCTAGTTATATGGTTCACTTGTTCTACCTTCTCTTCATCACTTTCTTCCCATAGATTGATCATTCTCTCCTTCTTTATTTCCTTTATTTCTTCATTTGAAATTTCCTAAGGGTCAATTGCACTAGTAATAATTGTGACTTTCATAAGGGCTACCTCCTCAAAGGTGGCCATTACACCTCCTCGAGAATTCCACAATCAATCATGAAATCTCATTAGTTTGGGGTGTAACATTGCGATAGTTTATGAATGGGTCCTTTATACTCGTCTTCCAATTTTAGGTGGCACAATGGTTTTGTTCTCGATAAGATCCAAAATTTCATGCCTCAGTCTATAACAGGCATTCATGTTATGTCTGGCTCTATAGTGAAAGGCATAGTAAGCATTCATATCATATCCTCTCAGTAAGGGATCAGGGAGCAATTATAGTGGCAATGGCTTTAATGCTCTTTTCTTTTGCAACCTTTCGAATGCCTTAGACAAAGGTATTCCTAAATCAATGAATTACCTTAAAGCTCTCACCACATTTATATTAACTATCTTATTCCCTTCTTCTTTGAGCTCAAGATGAAGCACTTCTCCTTCTGTCATACTGCCTTTTTGATTCAGACTTTAACTCTTACGCTTATAAGCTAGCTTTTTTAATATCTTCAAAATTACACATCAACATCCCTTTAATGTATGTCAAACAAAACTCCCTTAATAATCATTTTGACCATCTTTCTCTCATTTGGTATAGTGGTTTCCTTTGAGGCCATCTTCTTCCATCTCCTCATGTAGTCATTGAAACCTTCACTTAACTTTTGTCTTAATGATTTTAGAACTTAGACTTCTATATCTGAATTATAAGTATAATGTCTTTCAAAAGTCTCTAATAGCTCCTTCTAATCTGCCCTAATCGCCCTTGGTTGATTAAAGTACTAAGTTTTCATGGACCCTTTCAATGATAACTCAAAAACTTTTAACATAGCATTAGTTGGTACCCTAGACGCCTTTATGAACAACACATATAATTGAATGTGATTTTTTACAATCTAAGGTCTTGTGAATTTATTAGCTTAGGCATTTGGAAGTTAGCCAGAAGCTTTTTGGGCTTGTAAGCAAGCAATGTTTAAATATTTATTCCTCCTTTTAATCTTCTAATGCCAAATGTCTTTTAGATCTTTTCCAATTGTTTGGCAAGATCATCAAATCAAAATGCTTTCTTTCTCACTTTCGATAGGCTTACTAAGAGCTATAGCAATGCTCCTAACGTCTTTAGTCAACTTGCTTTCATAGTATCCCTTCATCCTAAACAAGTCATCATCAACCACTGCGAGTTAGGCACTTCCATAAGTGTTTTCCCCTTATCATTTCTACTAGCATATGCATTAGCCTTCTTTAAATCAAGTGCTTTCTTTCTAACTTTCCATAGGCTTACTAAAAGCTGCAACAATGCTCCCAACCTCTTTAGCCAACTTACTTTCGTGATATCCCTTCATCCCAAATAAGTTATTGTCAATCACTATAGGTTAGGCACTTCCATAAGTGTTTTCCTTTTGTCAATTCTGCTAGCAGATGCATCAACCTTCTTTAAAATCTCATTATGATGCTTATTCACCTCTTTGGTGATCTTTTCTTCTATGGTATGGCTAAATTAAAAACCCTTATCCTCTCTATGATCTTGGGCAGTATAATCGACGTTATCAATAACTCAGGCATTTGAATTGAGATAGGCATCTTACTTTTACTAGCTAATCGATTGCCTTTTGTTTTCCAAGAGGGTTTGGATGTAGTTATGATGGCTGTAAAATAAAGGTTATCAGTATGATGAATGAATAAGATAAAAGATGTATGTACGCATGAAATGCACATGTTATTACAAAACCTTATCCTGCACGTGAGGTCTAGAGGCTCTTTCCTAGGTGACATCCCATTCTTCTATCAACAAGGGATATAGAATATATGTGGGCCACCTCAGATCAACCGGGGTTAAAGTCCTAAAAGAACATATGTACATGTGAACTGTCAAACAATGAAGGAAAGAGTTAAATATAAAGGATGAACTTTTTACCTTACTTAGAAGAGAAATATAAGTAAATGAAAAAAAAAATCCCTTTAACAAAGGTGGCAAGGGATGTACATTAAGCATTTATATAAGAAGCGAAAGCTTTTACATGATAGGGTATAGGGAATACACAAGCAGGATAATAAAACGAAAAAGGAATGGGACAACATAATATTTACATCAAAAGGAAATAGGGTAACATTATATTTGTATAAGGTGTGTCAAATCATGTTCTTTGGGATATCAACCTTACTTTTGGAGAAGAAATGCAAACAAAAAGTGTCCTATTCCAAGCTATTGGCTCCTATATGTGCCTAATCCTTAAGATGGTTGTTATAGTTGATGACTCCTATAAGCTTAGGGGATGGTTGTTGTAAACCCCCCATTTGATATACCCTAAGGTATTTGGCTTATAAGTTCCTCCTTATTATGTTCTAAGCCTGAATGGAGCTTAAGTCCCAAATTTTGAAAATCGATCAATTTGCTCTAAAGGCAAACCTAATGCATGTGTTGAAGTGTAAAAGCTAAATGAATCCAAGTGGATTTACCAATAATAAAGATAAAATGGTAAAAGGTGAACCAAATATTAAACATGAAGTTAATTTTGTGTCTTCAGTATAATTGCCACTGTGAGTGCCAAAGCAATTTTTAGGGTGCACTCAAATGAGTGGAATCTTACTTACAACTCTTACCTTTTATCGATCAATGGAGATTGAGAGGAATGGTCATACATTGGTAGTAACCTATGTTCTTGGTATGTGAATTGGATCAATAGGGGATCTTTGAGGACTTACTCAAGGTATAAGCCCCTTTTTCAAAGTGGTGATCAATGGGGAACCAATGTGGGACAATACATTAGTATTTTCCCTAATTAAAATGTGGAGTTGCCACTAGACCTTGATCGAAAGAAGAATCTAGACAAGGATAAATTTGGGCCTACCTAAGTTATTTAGAAGGCCTAATCCATTTTTACCTTATTAGAGATCAAGTTCGAGAATTGGGTATGACTTGAGGAAGAGGTTAGGCACCTTTAAACTGCTTAGATTTATGAATTCGACCTTCAGTTATCTTGGTTCACATTTTACCATTTTAACCTTTTATTAGTTAATTTGATTATCAGTCCTAAACATATTTCTAGCATGCCATATCAAGCACACAATGCCATAACATAACAACCATTCTCATAGGGAAGGGGGTACAATTGAATCATAAAAAGGGTTGGCCATGCATGGATAACCAATATAAATATGTGAATCAAAATAAGGGTCTAAATCTGCAATAGTGAAGGCCAACAGGTTAATACCACTAGATAAATAAAGTAAAAGAAATCAACTAAAAGAGTTGTTGAATGCCTTAAAATTACCACTATTCTCCAAGTCAATGTCCCTAACATGCATCTATGTCTGAATGGTTTTCCTATAACCCTGAGCATCACATGAGTGCATATAAATAATAATAATAGGTGAAGCATGAACATATGAAATTAGGAAATAAAACACAACATAAAATGTAAGGATGATATGTTGATGCACTTAAAGGATGGAATAACCCTTGAGTAAAAGTTTAAGAACATCATTCAGAATCCTTAGGTTAGTGAACTCTCTTCCAATGATGCTATAAACGAGTTACACATCCTAAAGATGTCATCAGCTATGGATAAAATTGGCACACCAAAATGAAAGAAAATAAACATTATCTATCATTTGGTCTGCCTTTCACAGAAGAAAAGAAAGTGATCAAGCAAGAGGGCCAGTCACTCCCTTTTAGGGGTTCGACCCATGAACATTACCAACTATTTGTCATTCTCTAAAACATGGATAGAAAGTGTTTAAGCCAAAGGGCTAGTCACTCCCTCTCAATGGAAGTATGAAAACATTACAAAAATAACATGTAAGCAAAAAGACATAAAATAATAACATAGGGTCTCAGGGATATGAGTTCCTTATCCCAATCATATTCACAAACTATAAGTCTTTGCATATCAAGAAAATGGAAAAGGAAAACATAAAACATGAACTTAAAAATTTTTTAAAATGTAAATATAAAAGATCCCTCCTTTGATCATTTGCTCTGTTAAATGAAGGAAAGGGGGTCATGGGCATGAAAGCCTAACCCCTTTATGCATTAAAGCTAAAAATGGAACCATTAAAACCCTAAAAATAAAAATGAAAGGAAAAAAAAAAAGCAAAGGTTTTGTAGTTCGAACAAAGAAGGAAATAAGAAGAAGAAAAAAAAGGGATTTGACAATTAAGATTTTTTTTTTCTAATGTATCTTGCCTTTAGAAGCACTAAGTTTGAATATTATCCTCCAAAAATCCAATAGGAATGCATAAAATCAAGCTACAAGACCTTGGTTCTACTTTGGATCTTTGTTATGTGTATTTAGTGTTTCTATTCTCTATTTGGTTCGAATGTTTTTAGTGTCTAAAAAGTAATTTTGACAAAGTTTTCCTTAAAACCTAAAAATTTCCTCCTTTTTCTTTGATGGTCAGGTATTTATAAAGAGAAGTTGGGTGTATTTGAGGTCGGGTGGCCCATGTAGTAACCAATATTCACTCATAAGCAGATAAACGACATTAAGATTCTAAGATGAAGATTCTATAATTAGGGTTTTAGACTTGCCTAATTGGCTATGTGGACTTCCACATTGGCTATACAGTCAAGCGTTCGAGTTCTACAGTCATTAAGGCTCAATTAAAGGATAAAGGGTGAAGAATATGCTAAATGAATGCCTTAACTCAAACTGAACAGCTCAGCTAAAATTGAACATTAGCTTAAATTGGAAGGCTTAGCTAAAGGATGAATTGAGCTACTTGAACTAAATGCCTTAGCTCAAATTGAATGCCTTAGATCAAACCAAACACCGCAGCTCAAACTAAAAGGCTTAACTTAAACTGAATACCTCAATTCAAACTGAAAGGTTTAACTAAAATCAAATGCTTGAGCTCAAACTAAAAGGCTTAACTAAAAGATTAACAAAATTGCTTGAAACAAACATCTAATCTTGAACTTAATGACTCAGCTCAAACCAAATGGTGTTGTCTTTTAGCAAAACCGAAGGCACACACTTATAGTTGGTCGTACATTTGAAAGGGTCTCTAGATTATGCTCAAATTTTGTTATAGGTTTGGTTTAGGCTTGATCCAAGGTTCCCTTAAGCCTTATTTCGTTCTTTTGCAACATCTCCCTTGCATTTTTTGAAGATAACTATAGTAGTTCCCATCATTGGGCTCACATCCTAAGGACCCAAAATCCAGTTCATATAGTAGTAAACATATATCATAAGTCATTTATAAATATATAAATTCATATTTAAATTTTCATATAAGTATATACTTGATCATATTCATATCTTATACATTAAACATTGATAACATTGAAACATAATATGCATGATGCATGAATGTTAAGCGCTGAAAACATAGGTTACTTGTGGAGATATAGGAATATCTACTCACCTCAAGCTATATCTTCTTCCTAAAATTCCTAAATTATACTTACCTTGATTAATATCACAATCTCTAATAGCACCTAATAATTACACACATATATTAATCAAACTAAGTTCATTTGTAAGAGAAAATTTAAAATCCATTAACATGTTAATGTTTATGTCTTCTTTAACTAGGTGAAGGATGCTCTTTTTCATCACATATACATCATCAATCATAATTCTAAAGTATCAAACAAAGTAAAATAAACTTATTTAATATAATCTTCTTTGAAAATTAAGCTAGTTACATAAGAATAATTATACTGTTAATTAAGACATTAACTTTGCCTTTAGTGTAACTAAGGTATAAAACATTGTTCAAGCTTGATTTCCTTCTCAAATATAAATATTTAAACACTAATAATCATTTAATATACCATTAAATATGAAGAACTAAGAGGAATAGCTCGTAGTCTTTAAGTACATCTAAAACTTTCTTTGAAGACAACATCATTTTCATGCCATACTAACACCAAACTTCTTCTCTTCCATCACCACCAAGCTCAAAAACACCATAAACATACTTATTCACACATAGGAAAAATATATAAGAAATATGGTAGAGTATAACTTACTTGAAATAGGTAGGAGAAAATCACCAACTTGCTTGAAATATGGAAGAAGATGGATGAGCAAACTTGATTTGGTGGCCATGGATGGAGGAAACATTTTGAGAGGCTTTGGGTGAGTTTTGGATTGATAAAAATTAAAGAAATTTGATGCTCAACCATGGAAATAAAAGGAAAAAGGTGGTGAGACAGTTTGAAGGGTGTAAAATAACCATTTTGGTCGTGTTAGCTTATTTAACCAAATTAAGCACTTGTGGCTACCAATTGTGGTTTGATTGCCAAAGTTCTTCCCATTTTTCATGCATTATTTTCTTTAATATTCTACCTTAATGATTGATAATTAATTCTTGATAACAATAGGTATTAAAAAAATGTTTCATAATGTCCACCAAAATGCATCTTCTAAAGTATACAACTTATGGAAGCAAACATATAACTTAAGGAAACTTTGCTTCCAACTCTTCCTTCCTTCCTCTAAGAAAATTTAAATACCAACTATAAATTTTTAAAACTCATCTAAAACACATCATTATCACATTATTTTAAATGTAAATTAGGCCTACATTTTAGGCATATGAAACAAACATAAGCAACAACATTAAAATAAAGTAGTTATGCACCAAACTTTATAGTAAAATAATGTAATCACACTTCAAACCTTACAACTGATATTATGCATAGTGTATACTTATGTGCTAGATTTTAATCTTGTCCTAAGAAATCACATTTCCAAACAGTGAAAAGAATTTTAAAATATTTGCATGGCACTATGCAGTTAGAATTATGGTAACCTAGGAATTCATCTTTAGGTAAAATAGGATATTTGAATGCAGATTATGCCTATAGTTTGTTTAATAGGAAGAGCACTCTTAAAACTTGCCAATTTATTGGTGAGTGTCTTATTTCTTGGTTTGCTAATAAATAAATATTGATTGCCTTATCCACTGTTAAGTTGAATATGTAGCGGTAGATTATTGTTACACATAAGTTTTATGGATGAAACAATGACTTAAGAACTATGGCAAAGTGATTGATCACATTTCCATTAAATGTGGCATCACAAATATTATCAATCTTTCAAAGAATCTCGTCTAACATTCTAAAAGTAAGTTATAAACATAAGGCATCATTTTATGAGAGACCATATGCAAAATGATGATATTATGTTAGAGTTCATTCACACAACTAACCAATTTGTGAATATTTTCACGAAATCTCTTAATAAGGATAAATTTCATTAATAGGGAGTTAGGATGCTCCATAGGGCTCCCTAAGTTGAAATGGTCTCAATGTATGCATTGTTTATTGATTGATGTATGTTTGTTATATGTATATTGCTATTATTGATGTTTTAAACAATTATGTATGTGGAGATTGACTGATTCAATTAAATCAATCATCTAAACATTAATGTGATTATTCAATTTAAGGTTAAGGTCACATTATTTTTTAACAATATTTTAAGTTTTGCAATCATAATTCTTAATTCACGTTCATGATTTTTCAAAACTTCTTAAATTCTTGTGAATTTGTGTGACTTTTCATAGTCAAAGCTATTCATTACTCATAATTTCTGTAAATCGCGATTGCAATCACTCTTTATAGGTTTCAAGTTATAGTAACTACTGGATATTATTTGACCATTTTAAAATAGCCAGTTTTGCATCAAATGCAAAAATTAGCCTTTTTTACTTATTTTATGCCTATATAAACCCCATTTCTACATTCCCTTATACTTTTCTACCACTTCCATCCATTCTCCTTTATATTCTCTTAATTTTCCTTTATTTCATCTTTTACTCTTTCTTCATTTCATCTATCATCTCCATTTTCAATGGCTCCCAAAACCAGGACTACTAGAAAATAAAAGAGGAAAACCCCTATGACATCCTATTCACCTAGAACATCTCTTTGGTAAAGAGTGATGAGGGAAATGATCAAGCCTAATACAGATTTCTTTATTTTCTTTTGATGTCTTCTATCTTTTATTTTCTATTTTTATGTTTTCAATTTTTGTGTTTTATTACAAAGCAGTTTTGGCTACCTTATAATGACCACACATTTGTCTCTTTATGCTTTTTATGTTGCAAGTGTTTGTTTTGCAACTTAATGAAAATTTCATTATCTTATTCCTTTGAACTCCATTGTCTTCTTTCCTTTATTATATTTTATTTTTGTTTGAATGAATAATTGGTTGATTAAATAAATGATAAATCCTTCTAATTATATCTCTTTTCTTGTTTGTACTTCACTCCCTATATAACTCTTTTTTGATATTGACAAAAAGCGATAAAAGTATACAAAGTGAATTAGTGAATTCATATGTTAAGGGGGAGCTATAACTGAGGAAGATTTGCATAGAAATTGCATATACTTAGTTTTGATTCACTATGCAAACTTATGATATATTATGCACCAATTGCTTTTGCCTTCTTCTAACTTGCAAATTATCATGATATGATAAGATACACATTGTATAAGTTGTTTCACTTTCAAAATCAATTTACATTATCAAAATAAAAAAAAGGGGATTATTGAATTAAATTAGTCAAACTTGGTTAAACCTTATTTTTTATCTTAGCAAGTTAGACTGAAGGCTATTAATGTGTTTAACAAGTGATGATTTTACAAAAAATAAGTTTAGAGTGATTTAGGAAGTTAAAAAAATAAAAAACACAAAAACTCTAAAAGGAAAATTTTATCTATAAGCCATGACCGAGATCTGAGTGTCACAACCACAAAGCACTTATTTGATAGAACTAAAAGAAATAGATTAGTACATAGCATAGTTACTTTCGTGCCTAGGATCCTCAACATAAAATGTTAATCACGATTGAGAAAGGGAGCTAACAATTATGACCTTCAAACTTTAGAAAAAGAGTTCCAACGATTGACTACGAAGTCACTAAAAGTATGTAATGAGTTCAATTAGTTGTTTTATCATTTAACGATTGCGACCATAAAGGTTATGGTGCGACCATGACCAAGAATTCCATCTTACGACTTTGGGAAGGCTAGTACGCAGTAGGAGTCATAACCTCCTAATCTAGTACAATCCCAACATTATGATCAAGACTAGGATGTTGCGACTACAATTGATGGACCAAAATGGATCGTTGTAATGGCTAGTCTAAGGAACGAATAAAAAAATGTCATGTGCCATTAGATAGTGATAAATGTATATCGCAACTGCCATTGAGACAACTCAACTGTGAAATTCATCTAATAAGCATTAATTGCAGGATTTCCTATCAAACTTGTGAGGATTTGGTGCTAATTTATTATTAACGACTATATGGTGGTTGAAATTCATAAAAACTTCACCAAATAGCCTTGAATATAAAAGAATAGCCATTTATTATATCCAAACTCTTGCAATTTAATTTTCAAAGCCTCTATATTTCCTCTTTTCTAATCTTTTAATTATCCAGTAACCTTAAATTTTAAATTTGCCATTAATTCAATCCCTTTCTTATTGCACAAATGCTAATAAACACATTCCAAAATCAGCATAGATGGCAACGAAAGCTATTGGGGTCAACAACCCCAAAACCTAATGGAATTGGACTACTATAATTCAAATAATTTTCATAAATATAAAATTTTGGGTTTATGCAATTTTAATACTAACACTTTTGATATAAATAATTACACACATTAGAGTAGCTTAAATCATATTTAGAACATCAAAATTATAGTTCCAAAATAAAATTACAAAATTCAATAAAAAGGATGAACAATTACCCATTGATTGCAAGATTGCTAGGATAGGAAAAGGGTGGGCTCAGCCAAAACATGTTTTTGATGCAAGTTATCATAAAATCAAATTGATTCCACAAATCATCAAGTAATATTAGAAGAAACATATAAATCAAATAAAATCCAAAATTGACCAAGCTAAATAGAAATATGAGAAATTTAGCAACTTTGCTAATTCCTATAGATAGAATTGCATACCATGGAAGAACATAAATGTTGAATCCATAATCAACCCAATCGCCATTGAAGCCATCATCAAATATTATATGAACATTTAAGAATATAAAATATAATGTTTTAGAAATATTTTACTAAATCAAAATTTAAAAAATAGATTATGCTTGAATAAGCTGAATTTTGACAATAAATATTGTATTAACAATTTATTCATTAATAAGATTATTTAATGGTTTCAATGGAGGTTTTGACACGATTTGTAGGGAATTTATAGTTAAGCTAAGTTATATACAAAGCATGGTAGCAGAAGATTTTTAAAGTTTTAGAATTCCCTAAATGTCCCTAATTATCCTAGACTAATGAATCCCCTCTTAATTTCTTATTACTTTCATCAAGCTATTGTTATATCCAAAACAAGCCATTATGAGTGATCTGTGATTAGGATGACTGAAGTCATGAATCAAAATATTTGGTGATCTTAAGTCATGGGATCACTTTAAATAACTCTTATAAGATATTCTCATTGACATATAAATAGTGGGTCATTTAGTGAATTTGTTCCCTAACACGCACCTATATACTAGCTTAAGTATCTCATATACTTCTACCTATGAGATACGTAGCTTATTTGACTCTTAAGTAAGAAACATAACATGTATCAGTCTCATGGCTCTATTATTGTCTAATCTTGATAAGACATTAACCAGGAATTGCTTAGGAATAACACTTTGATGGAATAGGTATCTAATAGTTATAATTCCTTATAATTACCTCTTAAAACTGTATCAATTCCGTGGACTTCATCTTAATGTGTTACCATATTATATGATATAACTTAATTTCATATTAAAAAGACTAAAAGACAAAGAACCTATGATTTATTTACTCATATATCATGAAAGTATCTAGTATACCTAAAGTCCAACCTCTTGACTTTATGTCATACACTAACAACATCATGTTAGAGAACCTAAAAAACCCACTCCTCTAGAAATATTGAATAACCCAATGTTTTATCCTTATTTTAAGTTAATAACAACTAATAATATTTTTCAGTTTTGAATTTAACTAGAAAATGATTTTTTTTTATTATATGGATTAGTTATTAAATTAGAATTTTGAGGGAGCAATAGATAAAACTCATGTATAAGCAAGTTTTTCGATTAAAGTTCAAGGAAAGTTTCATGGTTATAAGGTTGGTATTATATAAATTGTATGAGCTAACATTTCTTTTTAATTTAAAAGTCATTTATATTTTAGTTGGTTGGGAAGGAAGTACACATGATTCTTGTATGTTAAATAATGTGATATCACAATCTAAAGAACATAAAATTTTGAAAGGAATTATAAATAAAACTTATGGGATTTTAAAGTGTGTGTGTGTGTGTTTATGTATATATGTATTTACATATGTATGTATGTATGCTAATATAGTAATGCCTATTATTTTAAATTTATAGGAAATTATTATGTTAGTGATGTCGGGTATAATATTCGAGATCGAATATCGATGTCCATAATGTGGTGCTTATTACCATTTAAGGGAATTTACTAACTATCCACCAGAAAATGAAAATGAATTATTGAACTTACACGATTCCTTTTTGAGAACTACTATTGAAAGGAGATGTGGTATTTTGATGAAACATTTTCATTCAATATATTCAAAACCATAATGGATTATGCCATATAAGTGGATATAGTTTTGGCAACTTGTATTCTTCATGACCATATAATGAGAGTTGACCCTCATGATTTTATTATGGATGAAACAACCATAAGAATGTTTTATCTAAGCCACAATCCAACCTAAGTTAAAGATAAGATAGAAAAAAATAGAGAATGGCCATCAAAATGGCTTATGATAGCATCTTCCAAATGGAATGACTATATTAATAATAATTAGAAAAGTGTTGTACAACATTTTATATATATTGAATTTCTATATTTATGTTACTTGTTAATAAAGGTGGCAATGTATATCTTTACATGAACCTATCTTAAACTTACCCAATTTGAATTTGAAGGAAATTGGAAATGACCATATCTTAGATTACCATGATGAGAATTTAACCTGACATGATTTGTGGATCAACTCGAATTGACCTAGCCCACATATCTACTTGATTAATTCTATTCAAATTATTTAAAATCAAAATAACATTTTTTTTATTTTTAAAATTCAAAATTAAGAGTGGTTCGATTTGATTACCTCAAAACCTAAAAAATGACTCAACTCAACTTATGACTCATAACTTAAAGTGAGCTAACTTAAACTTATTGGAAAGAGATAACCCAATATTAACTTGATCCATTTACCACCTCTACTTTTTAATGATTGCATTATTTTAGAACTCATTAAAAGTTTTTGGTTCTATTACTATATTTGTTTATTTTCTATATTTTTTATGTTGGATTATATTATATGATTTAAAAGATATTTTTTATATATTTCTTTAGGTTTCTTTTATGTTTTTATTTTTGAATTTATCATTTTTATTTATGTAAGGTGACAATGTTTGTAAAATGGTCAAAACAAAGGATGACAAAGGCAAGGTTAAATAATTTGGGTGGTCTAAACTAATATCTCATATGCTACTTGTGATTTTGGCTGAAAAGGCTTTGAAAGGAAATAAATAGCCTTTAACATTAAGTTGGATTCTTTTCATACAAGCTTTAAAAGAAATTAATCAAGAATTTGGAGTTGATTATCTTCCTAAGCATACTAAAAGTCATCTTAAGACAATGAAAAAGAATGGACAACTATAACAACTATTTATGTTGAAAATGGATTTAGATGGGATGATAATCAAAAAATGATTATTGTTGAAAATAGTATTTATGATGAAGAATAATGATAATTTACTTTAAATTTATTTCGTCCTGTATGTTTTCTAATAATTATATTTTTGTATATTTTTCATACAAATACATCTTATTGGACTAAGGTGGCCAAATCTTTGTCAAACTATGCTTTTAATCTTGACAACATAGATTAAAAAGTACTATGTTTGAATTAAGCATTTTTTTTTATGATGGATTAGTGCTATATAAATAACCCTTTGAGCTGCAAGTGCACAGTTCGTCAAGTAACAAAGTGTATAAGAGCATGAATATCATTCCATGAGGATTATGCAATAAGTACTAAATATCTTATTCCTTTTATTATCTAAAAATCCAAAGTAAAAGAAGGTTTAAACTAAGAACTAAATAAACTATAAATAAAGTAATTGCAAAGAAAACAATCAATAAAAGAAGTTAGCTAGGGGTTCAACTTCACTTGTTAACTACTTATGGCTTCTAATCTTCCATTCAATTGATTCATTCTTTTAGTGTTACTATCATATCACTTAAATGATTAATTAATCTTTTTAGAGTATCAATTAACATATAAGAACATGTTAACCTAAAAGTCTCTCAACATAATAGTTAAACACATGTTATTTTCAAACAAAGCAAGATCCTAGTGATAGCAATAAACTATTAAGGTCTTTCAACATATAATAGATTAAGGGAATCATTGAAAGTCCATTTTATAATAGGCATCTCGATAATTGATTAAAAAACTTAATATGATTAAGGCCCTATCATCAATAACATAATGCTCACAATGATTGCTAACACAATAATGAATAAAACCAAAAGAACTTAAATTAGAAAACCATAAAAGTTACATAAGATCCATTAGAACTTAAATTTAAAAACCATAAAAGTTACATAAGATCCAATTACATCCCTAGCATAAAGAAAATTAGTTCATAATGGAAGGAAAGAGAAGAAGTAACAATCAAACTAATGATATTGGAAGCCATGAACTTCAATTTTTTAAGCTTTTGAGTAATTATCCTTGTGCTCCTTTTTGCACTTTTGTCTTCCATGAGCGCATGGTTGTATGTTTTTATAATTCCTTTTATTCCAGAGGGTACTTAGGAATGTCTTAAAGGAGCATGGCCATGTGTTTGAGGCACACAATTGTGTTTCAAGGTCATGTGTATTGAATTGGGACTGTCTAACTTGATTCTTAGGCATATGGCCGCATAACATGGTCGTGCTCCTTTGCGACCCATTTTTTACCTTAAAGATGGTTGAACTATCTCAAACATAAATCATGAAATTTGTAACCTTGTGTGTTATCTTCCCAATTCCTTTTAAATCACTTCATTTGAAGATATATAGAAGGAGTTATGTCCAAAAACCATATAGTGCTTAAAATTAAAACTTAAATTTCCTTTTCTTACTTTTTGGCTGCTTTTCTCCCTTTTAACACTACAAAACACAAATATCTTCCATAAGGTTCTTTTATAGGTTAAATTCAATTATGAACCTTAACTTTTTAAGAGAATTAAACTATAAAATATATAAAATTATGCACTAAACAAATTCCCCCAAACTTAAACTCTTGTTTGTCCTCAAGCAAGAACTAATCCTAGTAAATCCAATAATTCAAATGAGTAAGGACAATTTCTAAGGTCTTAAAGAGAGTTTTACTCAATGATAACTAAAATTTTTATTATTTATGCAAATATAATTACAACAATAACAAGTTCCTAATTAACATGTTTTTATTGACAAGTAATTAGCATAAAGAAGAGTGTGTCTTGGAAATATATTTCATTCAACATAACCTAAGCAAGACTCCAATTCAACTTCTTAAAAGTCACACATGACCATAGGTAAGACTATCCCATCTTTCTCTACTAATGTAGATCTTAGTAACCTAAGGATCATAAAGTATTTTAAACATGTAATGTGAGGCTAAGGTTAATGCTATAAAAAAGTAGTCCGGTCCAAAAACTAGAGAACGATGTCAAAACATGATTTTATATCAATAATGCAACTTGTAATGAAAGTAGTTAGTGCATCTATAATAATCGTTCCTTAAAAGATTTTAAAAATACATCCATAAATAGGCATTCTTATTCATAGTGGTTATTCTTCCTTCATTGTTTTTTTTTTTCTTTTTTCCTTTTTTTTTCTTATACTTTTGTAATTATGCACATAAGTAGCAACTTACACCATCATATAACCATATTCTAACTACATTCTCTTGATAGGTGAGGTAAAAGATCATTTAGGTTATATGCTCATAATTAAGGTAATGGGTTAAAGAAAGACTAGGCTAATTATACTCATAGTTGAGTATTCATGAAGGCTCAAAGAGGTAACAAGGATAATTCATTTTAAGATATGGATGAGGGTTGAATGAAAGGCCAAAGAATGCCTCATCATCTTTTTAGGATAGCTAAGTCTAGGATTTCACCTTAAAAGATGGTTAGCTTGTTTTAGCATGTGTAGAAGTGTCCATTTACCTAAGTCATGCATAATTATTAATTTCATTTTTGAAATCCATATTTCACCAAGCATGCTCAAATTATTCTATTATGATAATTAATTATAAATCAAACATGTTAACCAAGACTATGCTATTATCATAAGTAAATTTAACTCAATTGATTCAAATAACTGGTTATCAAATTCTTCATTGACTTTTGACCTTAGACCTTAAAACTATCCTTAATCATCTAAATTATCAAATTTTATCATTCAGAGCACAAACTAAAGATGTGTGTAATAATGAATTTAGCATGCTAAATCCGTCAATGCCCCCAAAACATAAATTCATCATTATCCCTAATGAATGCAAAAGAGTAAAAAGAGATTAAAAAAAAAAAAAAAAAAGGATTACCTTAATGGAGGCAAAAATAAACAAATTTATAATTAAGATAAGCATTCAAGCAAATGCTAGGAGCTCAATTAAACTAAAACACATAAAATATAAACTGAAAAGAAAAGAAGCATGCTAATTTAAGGTCATTAGATTGAACCTTAAAATTAACTTCACTTAAGTTTTACTTTAGTTTTGTGGTTGTCCTTCATTAATATTGGATGCATGTAATTTGTTGGATTAAAATCCCTTAAATCAATGATTATTAAATCCAAATACCTCTTTCTTTTTCTCAACATCTTTTCTAGTTCTTGGTTTATGTCATAAAAGATTAGAACATATGAGGTATCTTGTTCTCTAAAATATGGATGATCATAGCTCTAATTGATAAGAAAGCAAAAGATAATGAGGTGTCTTTGTTACTTCATCACAATTTAATTCATCAATAAGGAAGAGACAAAATGGGTTAGTATCATGAATTTCACAAAGTGAAAGGATTACTTACATTGCATTCCTTGACAATAAAACCTTTTTCACTTCTTACCAATTTAAAATTTTCAAGCTCTAAATTGCTTTCCTTTTATCGACAAACTTTATGTGTATATTCTTCTTTTTCATTAATGTTTAAGCGTCTCACCTCCTTTATGGGTAGCTTCTTTTGTAATTTTTCTTCCTTAATGATCTTTTTGTCTTCCTTAATCTTCTTTAATCTTAAAGGAAAAGGTATAAGATGCCCATAAGGTTTGAGAGGCATATAAGGATCGACTTCCTCCTTTGGATTATCTTCCTTGATTAGCTTTTTATCCTTGACTTCTTCATCCTTGGTTCCTTCTTCTTCTTTCACCTTTAAATTGATCTCCTCATTGCTTTTTAATGTAATTATGTTCACTTGCTCTCTAGGATTGGGTTCAGAGGAGCTAGGTAGGCTATCAAAAAATTTAAAGTTTGAGGCATTATCTACATGTCTTATTTGAATCTCAAGGTTATGGAAGGAGGAAGAATTACTCTCTAGATTTATGTCTATTCTTTTTTCATCTCATCTTGTTATGCTAACCTAGCATCAATTTTGATGATGAATTTTTCTAATAGACTTTCTAAGTTAGACTTTTCCACTTGGGGTTAGTAGATTGGTAATTGATGAAAAATAATGGGGGTTTGAAGATTGGGATTCAAAATAATTGTTACTAGACTAATAAAAAGTTGGGGTGTTTTTGCTAATAAAGATTTTATGTATTATAATAAGGATTGTTAGGTTGGTGATTGAAATTCCTCATAAAACTTACTTGTCCTTATGTAAAAGGATTCCCAATTTGGCAAATTATGCTTGTATGGCCAATCTCCCCATTCACATACCACTTACAAAACAAAAAAAGAAGAAACTGCATTATAAGTCATGCAATTTATTTATTAAGGATAGATGCTTGAGCTTGTAAGGACTTGAGCATATCCATGTCATGAAGTTCTCTTTATGTACAAGAAACACAAAATATATAACAATAAAAAGAAAATTCTAGATTAGTATATAAATAATTGCTTAGTATTAATGTCCTCGATCCCCGACAATAGCACAAAAAACTTAACGATAAGTTAACGCTATATAAATAATCCTTTGAGCTACAAATGCACAGGTCATCTAGTAGTAAAGTGTACAAGAGTACAAATATCATTCCTACCAGGATCGTGTAATAAGTACTAAACATCTTATTCCTTATATTATTTAGAAATCCTATGTAAAAGAAGTTTCAAACTAAGAACTAAATCAACTATAAGCAAAGTAATTACAAAGGAAACAATCGATAAAAGAAGTTAACTAAGGGGTTCAACTTCACTTGTTAACTACTTACGGTTTCTAATCTTTTATTCAATTGATTCATTCATTTAGTGTTACTATTGGATCACTTAAGTGATTAATTAATCTCTCTTAAGTATCAATGAACATATAAGAACATGTTAAACTAAAGGTCTCTCAAAACAATAGTTAAGTATCATGTTATTGTCAAACAAATAAGATCCTAGTAATAATAATAAACTATTAAGGTATCTCAACACATAATAGATTAAAGGAATCAGTGAAGATCCATTTTATAAAAAGTATCTTTTGATATTCAGTTCACAGAACTCAATATGGTTAAGAGCCCTTTAATCAATAACATAAAATTCACAATGATTACTAATACAAAAATGAACAAAACCAAAAGAACTTAGATTAGAAAATCATAAAAGTTATACAAGATCCATCTACATCTCTAGCATAAAGAAAATTAATACATAATGGAAGAAAGAGAAGAAGGAATAATCAAACTAATGATATTGGAAATGGTTACTCTTTTGATCCTTTTTGTTCCTTAGCCTTTGCTTAAGGGCTTTTGGGACAGTTATTTGATGTTTATGTGTTTTGAGTTAGGATTACCAACTTGATTCTTGGGCATATGGTTACGTAACACGACCATGCTCATTTTTGACATATTATAGACATCAAAGATAGTCGAATTAGCTCAAGCACAAAACATAAAAGTTGTAGCCATATGTTTTAATTTTCAAATGCTTTCTGAATACCCTCATTTAGAGTTCTTTAGAGAGAGTTATACCTAAAAAATGAAGTAGTGCTCAAAACTGAAACTTAGATTGCCTTTTTCTTGCTTTTGTGCCATTTTTCTCCTTTTTAACCCTACAAAACATAAATATCTTCCATAAGGTTCTTTTATAGGTTAAATTCAATTATAGCTCTAACTATCTAAAAGAATTAAACTATAAAATAAGCTAAAATGATGCACCAAACATTGTTTTTGCATAAAAAATTTATCTACTTATGATTTGGATTAAACACTATTAAGAAATTTGATTTATTATGATATAATTTTTTGTGATGAAATTAAAATTGTCACAATGTATGGTCTTATCACGACAAAATTAAAATTAATCCAATTTTCATAAAAATTAATTAACTTGTGTTTGAAAAATATTTTTATCATAATAAATAAAATTATAGAAAATATAATGATAAAAAATGTTTCTTCATAACATTTTATCACAAAATCATGGCGATAATAATTTTTGGCACCTATAAAATTACAAATAATGTGAAATTAATTTGACATAATAGCACTTTTTCACTGTATTTAATTAGTCAATAAATTATTACAAAATTATTTTATCATAATAAATAATTATTTATTATACAAAATAACTTATCACAATATGCAAGAATTAAAAGACATAAATTTTAGTGTTATAAGTAATTTCATTAAAATTTTGGCATTAAAAGTAAAACTATATATAAAGAAGAAATAATTTTAGCACAATAACACTTTTACCATTATATTTAATTATTATAAAATTTATTATATCACAATAAAAAATTTTTATTCTAAAATAACTTATCACAATAAATTTTATATATATATATATATATATATATATATATATATATATAAAATAAACTTTGATACATTAATTTTATTTTATTTTATAACATTCAATATTAAAATTAAATCACAAACTAAATATATAAAATTACTTTTTATAATATAAAATATATATATTCTTAAAAATGCTAAATAAATATGCATATCTAATAAATATTTAAATGTTAAATTAATTTTCTCCAATCTAAAAATAAATTTGTTGATGCTCTTGTTATTTGTGGGTGATGTTTTGATTCTTTTTTAGAATTTAGATTGCATATTGATAAATACTCTATTTCATCTATGATTTTATAACTCAATATATTATTAATCATTTTGAGTTAAATAAAAATATCTAAATATTTCATATTTTTTATTTTAAGAATTTTATTTTAAATAATAATTGTTGACTATATGAGATTTAATGAGCACCCTAAGAATTACAATAAGATGAAGTTAAATGGTTTAAAGTCCACAATATAATAACCAATTGATTTTCAGAATGATATAAGCAACCATATTTCAGAATTTTGCAGCTAAACATGTTGACTATGGAGAAATTAAAAAATAAGTGATAGGGAAATTAAAAAAATGAGTGACTACTGAAAAGTGCCTCTATCCTATAAGTGATATCAAATTCTAGCCATGTATTTGACGGGTGAGTTAGCACCATATCAACCAATTTGTGTGGTAGAGGTCATTCAATATAGTTGTAATACAAATGTGTGACAATATATATGATCTTAAAAATAAATTTTCATTTTGTAATCAACTTATTTGATATAAAAAGAATTTTACTGTTATAAGAATTTTTTCTACTAATTTAAGATTATGATAACTTAATTTTTTTATTGTGATAATATAACTAATGTTATGTGACAAAATATAAATTGTATCACAATATATATATTAAGACAGGTTTTTTTTGACAAACATATTGATAAATCAATTTTTCAAAATATATTTTTAATGACAAATTTAATATGTGTGATGATAAATTATTTTGTAACAAAATACTACAATTTTTTAAAGCATATGTAAATGCATAGCTATAATAATAATAATCTTAAAGAAATAAAGAAACTAATACAAAAGTGTTTATGAAAAATCCTCTACGTGATTTCTCCTAATAAAGGATTTTAATTCTTTGACGAAGGCTTCCAACTTTATTTATGTGTTTCTCCTTATTTGATATGACTTTAATGCTCAAAATTAGTGCTTTGAGTCATTCTTCTCCTCAAAAGAATGAATAAAGGATATATAAGAATCTAATGCTTGTTCATAATACATTAGGAACATTCAAAATCTGATTTGCAATCGTTGCATGACCTATGCTTCGAGCCGTGCAACTTGATTGAGAATAATTTCACACAAGCTACTTCGAGGAAATCTGTAAGGTTACGCTCTAGGCCATTCACTTTTCCTGAGCCTTCTTTTCTTTGAAATTTTGAGCAGGTTGCCTCCTACGGTTTTGCATAAGTCGTGCATGAGCCTGTGTATGTTTGCAAATCATTAGTTCTGAAGCTTTTTCTCCCTTTTTTTTTTAAAAAAAAAAACATTAAACACAAAATTAAACTTAATTTAGACCTAAATAAAGACAATATATAAAGAAAACAAGCAATATTTCAGAATTTCAAGTATAAAATAGTGTGAAAGATCACACACATCACATAGAAAGCTTGGCAGGAGGGACAAAATATTGGTAGAGACGTGCTTATATTTGGCAGTTGTATTAACGTGTCTACATATTCAACTTTTCGTATCAATTGGTAATTTGATGACTTTTCACAAAAGGAATTGCCTCAATCAATCTCACTCGAGATATGCTAAAAAAGGAGCTTAAATTATGGCATGGAACATAAATACGCCATTATTTAGATTCTAGAAATATAACAATTTTATCATATTTTGTTAGGTAATTCGTAGATTTGATATATATATATATATATATATATATATATATATATATATATATATATGTTACAGCCATTGCGTGTTGAGAACAATGAGACGTAATCATTTCAAGCAACTGCGTGTCTTAATTTTATTTTGTTTTCAAATATGAACAAATAATGTTGAAAGATGTGATATTTAATTAATAATTCATACAAAAATATGCAAGATAATTCTGAATAAGGAGGGCAATAACAAAACTTGGCCAAATGATCTGCTTTGCTTGGCGGCACAACCATTTCACTTCAAGATATAAATTATTTACTTGATTAATAACCATTATTAAATTATGCGTACAGTGAATTATACTATAAATTTTATAAAAATGTTAATTAAAAAATTTATTTTATTGTTATATTATATTATAGCATATTAAATAATAACATCAAAATAAATATTTTTAAGTTAAATTAATTTAAATTATTTAATTTAAATAAATAATCATTTTAAAATTTCTTTATATGTATTTTTCTTTCTCGTATTATATATATATAGTTAGCTACTTTATAATTTTTTTGTCAAGTAATATGATACGATAATAATATATAATTTTAAAATATTAATTTGATAAATAGTAAATACCTATCACGAATAATTTTAAAATTTAATAAATAATAAGTATGTGAGTAATTTTAAAATTAGAACTAACTATTATATTAATTAAAATTTTTAATTGAACATCAAAATCTCAAAATTAATTTCAATATTAGTAAATCAAATGTTATTTCTCATTTGATACGACGTGTAAACTTTTCGTCATGGAATGGATCATAAAGACAAAGTCCATTGGCCCCATTCTAAGGCCAAGTCCCGTCCATTAGCCCCACTCTATGGCCGAGTCATGGATAGTAGCACCCTTTTTTAATTTGATTCAGTTTAATTTATTAGGTTTGCATTGAACTACTTTTTTAAAAAAAATATTTTGTTAAAATAAATTATATTATTTTAATTATTTATACACATAAAACTTATTATATTTAATTATATAGAGTACATTTAATTTATTTTTAGTAAATAATTATATTTATGTTGTTTATTTAAAAATTATTTTTTATAAACAAATTTGGTTTTTTTGGTTTTTTTGGTCAGTTCAATTTTTAAAAAGTAAAATCGAATTGAACTAAATTAATCAAAATTTTTTAAAATAAAATAAAATTAAATTAATTTTTATATTAATTGAATTGAACTAAATTAAACCAAACCGATCAATTGGGTTCAATGTTGTGATTCAATCCGTATAATGTACAACCCTAGTTATCTGCATCTTCCTTTTCGGTCCACAAGCCCATTATTACCATATTGTAATAACCACTAAGAATAATGAAGCTGTTACTTTCATTTTCTTTACCTTGTCTTTATATGCATTGGCCCTATTCCAAGGCCAAGTCATGGATATTGTAATAACCACTAAGAATAATGAAACTGTTACTTTCATCTTCTTTACCTAAGCACCCCTTTTGAATTGAATAGTCAAGAAATTTCTATAGCACTCCCCTCTATTTCTTTTTCATTTTGTTTGCCAGATCATTAAGTATTTGTACACACTTCTCATATGAGACAAAGTTGAATTCGAGTCGGACGGCAAAATTCTCTCTATCAGGAAAAAAAAAAAATGTTAACATTTTATTCTTCATCAAAGCAAATTGATTAGATCAACATATTTGTTTTCTGATGGATATGGTTTAGAAGTGGTGTATACATCATTGAGACAGGGTTTTGATTATTTTGAGTTCCTAGGAGGGTGGCCAAGCGCACCAGATGGATCATATGCATGGGGATACTGCTTTGTTAGGGAAAATGATCGTCAAACTTATAGTTCATCAAATGAATGGCCATGCCCTGCTGGTAGACAATATTATGGCCGAGGACCAATGCAACTCACTCAGTAAGTCACATCTTCCATATTATGTGGTTCTATATATATATATGCATTTCAGATATTGATAAAGTTGGATTCAAAAATATGTTTGGTATAAATGGATTTAATACTTTTTATGAAATTTATTTATAAATTTATATTTTATATGTTTGATATAAATACAAATTATTTAAAATTTAGAACACCAAATTTTAATAACTGAACGGAAACAAATTGCGTACATGTTTCTGTGTTGAATCTCAGATTATTCTGAGTCATAATTACGAACGCTGAAAATTAAATCACTTGAAGAATTTGTCAGAATGGTTGAAAACGGAAGTTAGGTCTTCCTCTCCTTGACCTTCTCAAAGATGGCTATAATGGGTGTAGTAACTAGGGTTTTCTGTTATAAAGGTAGGAGAGGTGACCTACCCTATTTATAATAAATTTTAACAGGTTCACTCATCACATGTCTATGTTAAAATAGGCCTACACTGACCGTCTTCCATATTGGCCTACAAAAAATGTCACAAGCTCATAGTTCAATTGATCACATTTTAATTGGGCTTACCTCAAATCAATAAACTATATTATTCAGTCCGTTTTATAAATAATTAAAACCAATCCATAATTAATATTAGCCCACATAATAAAAAATTTCAACATTCTCCCACTTGGGCAATATTAATTACGAGGTTTTCATGTTTTAAGAAAGAAAACATATTCGAAAACGACTCTCGGACTGAATACTTTAAACTCAAGTGTAGCCACACAATTTTTAGAAAACATATAGTTTATTGATAAAGTGATATCTCAAACATAATCATGTCCACATTAAATTATCAATATCGGATCATGGCAATAGTTGTGTCCCTTATTGACATATTACCAATTCATAGTCACAAATACTGACAATTTAACCGACCTGGATTCTGATATGGCAGTGTAGCAAGAAAATAACTCTCCATGTGATCAATACACTATTTTCTTGTCAGTCCTCCAAACATTTCTCTTTCACACATGCTCAAACGAGCAAAAGAAATTCATAAGGCTTCACAATAAGTATGTTATTTCCATTTAGAAATACAATCACAATGTCTCAGCCTTTGTTTCCAGAAACACAATTGGAAACCAGTTCTACTTAAGATAATCACACCAGTCTTTAGCATATTAACCACAACTCATAGCATGCTAGATATATATATATATATAGATATATATATATATAATGTGCACATACGCATAACAAACATCCACAAAACAGTTAACTCATATAAATAACTATGAGTAAACAATGTAGCATAATTATTTAACTTAGACGTTCAATTACGAACACAAAAAACTCCCACTAACCAAACACATTAAATGACTCTACAACACCCATATCACAAATATGTTTCTTGAAAACCATGAGTCTAAGTCCTTTAGTTAGAGGATTAACTAACATTAAATCAGTATTAATGTACTGAATCTCAATGTCTCCTTTCTTTATTAAGTCTGACTGCAAGATATTTAATCTTCATATGCTTAAAACCACTCGAACTTTTATTGTTCTTAGAGAAGAACACAACAACATTATTATTACAATAAATTCGAAGTGACCTAACAATAAAATCAACCACAAGAAAACCAAAAATACAATTCTTCAACCATATGACTTATGTACTAGCACCATAATAAGCAACAAACTCAGTTTGTATAGTAGAAGATGTTGTAGTTGTTTGTTTTATGAACAAAATTGCAAAAAAAAAAAAGGAAAAACAACCAACGCAGAAAAAAAGAAAGAAAGAAGAAAGAAGGAGAGAAAAAAAAAACATAAGGGCAACTTAAGTTTCGAACCCGTGACCTATTACTCTCTATGCACCTCACCAACCATCTGAGCTAGACAAATAACTTGTTACGATAGGGGCAAACAATTATATAACAAATCGTTAAAGCAACATCAGTTTTCCAAATAATAATAATTTTTTTTATTAACAATACAAAATATTTAAGGTTTTAAATCATGTACAATCTAAGTTCTGATACCACATGTAATAAATTTAATTCATGATCTAATACATGAATTTAGAACACCATTCATGATTAAGCGGAAGCAAAATTGCATACCTATTTGCGCAGTAGATCTGAAAGCGGAAATAAGTTGCATACCTCTTTACGCATTGGATCCCAAATTGTTGCTCGCCATTATTTCGATCACTAAAAATAGAACACTCGAATAATAAGTCAAAAGAGTTGAAAAAGGGAGTTAAGTCTTTCTTTCCTTGACCTTCTCACAAGACGACTACGATTGGTGTAGCAACTAAGGTTTTTCATCATGAAGGCAGGAGAGAAGACTTAGCTTATTTATAATAGATTTTAATAGGCTCACCCATCACAAGTCCATGTTAAAATATGTCTACATTGATCGTCTTCCATATCGGCCCACAAAAGATGTCACAAGCTCATAACTTAATTGATCACATTTTAATTGGGCTTACCCAAATCAATAAACTATATTATTCAGTCCGTTTTATAAATAATTAAACCCATAATCAATATTAGCCCACATAAAAATTCCAACATTTTATGCTCTGAGGCGGCAAAGAAGAATCAAAGAGAGAAAAACAAAGGGATGAAAGGAGCAAAAGTAGAGAAGGGAAGGAAGGCACTGCAAAATGAAGAATGAAAAGAGACATACCATTTAAGCAAGAAAGACGAAATTGCCCTTAATGGAAAATGGAACGATGTCATTGTTGGGGAATAGGTATGGAAGATGACACCAAAGCCAAGCAAGGGAAGCAAAACTCCAAAATTACCATCGACCGAAACTGACCCTGAATGTCAATAGAACTGCAAAATCACCCTCCCGAGCCACTGTAGCAAATCTTGATTCTCCTTTATAGTATTATATAAATATCTCATGAGCCCAATGTATGATCTAAGCAATTCTCTCACAATCTTTTTTTTTTTATTTATTCTAAGTTCTATTTAAACTCATAAATAATCTATTAACTTAAATACCAAAGTGATTGTTCAGCCTTATATAACTCACTTATGTCTTTTTGCTGAATTGTGTCATCTTTCATTTTGACATCAAGGGTCATTGTGAATTAGGTTCTATGAGTTAAATTGATATTGATGCTTAAGTTGAAGCAATTATTCCAATCGTCGTTGATGTTTGCATGACTACATTATGCCAAGTTGAGCAATAGTCACAAATCTTATGGTGTTCATCCAACCAAGTATGCTATTGCTCCCAATTATTCAAAAGACATTGAACTTTCTTTGCTTCTTACTCTGTAACTTGAGAATTAGGTGCCTTTGAGATCTAGAGTTGGAATGAGAATTGTGTTTTAATCTCGACTTATTTGGAGGACACTCAAAATGAGGGAAGAGCTAATGTTTAATGCCCTATTGTCCTACTTCTCTTATGTCCTTACCTTACGTGAGTTGAAAATTCCTTTGTTCCCTTCTCCCTTTTTTATACATTGACTTCAATGCTCAGCTCCACATGCTTTTCGTAGGAACTACTGCTGTTATAACTTTCATGCGTGTGATGTTGTCACTTTTGATGCTCATGCACCAACTTTTGGAATTTGTGCAAAGGAGTTGAGACACA
>CATIWR010065717.1:0-34537 GCA_949677035.1 Omphalea diandra | reverse complement strand
TATTTATGTAGCGATCTGCAAGATCCATGCATCTGGCTTCATCTGCCAATGCTGCAGCAGCTGCCAAATCACCAGCATGCTTCAAAATCCGGCTCTGTGATCAAACAAACAGAAGTTTAGATAAGGCACCAAAATAGCAGGGTCTCTTTGGGCACCCCTAGTGATTACTGATTCCTTAAAATAACCCTTCTTCCTGAAAACAGCATTGTGGAAAAACAAAAATAAAACTTGTATCTCTGTAATTTTTTCTTCAAACAAACATACTAGGAAAGGGTAGAAACATCTGACAGCAGTGAAATCAGTCCTCCAAAAAAGAAGAGAGAAAAGAGCTGAGATAGAGACAACACTAGAAACTATAATCATGAACATATCACATTACAGCATAAGATATCAAAATAGATATAGATAGAGAGAGTTGTGATATTGATTGTATGAACCTTGCAAACGAAGATTTGTAGATTGTTGGATGGAGAAAACAAACCTTGACTGAATACAAATCAATAACAGTTGGAGTGTGTTCTATAGCCTCATCAATTTTAGTGAGAGCAATCTCATATTGCCCCCGTCTATCATAATGCTGCATTGTAACAAAAGCTCAGTAAATTGTAGGGGGAAAAAATGAAGACATAATAATGTAAGTATGGTGTATGACTAACCTGAGCCAAGAAAAATAAAGTCCACATAAGAGTTGAAGGAGGTTCTTTGTCTGCCCTGCACTCAATGTGAAAGAAGGCACAAGGATTTCAATGAAACTTTGGAAGGCAAACTAAGCATGATATGAATACAATACAATGCAACAGCAAATTAAACTACCAATATGCATCCCATATTCTCTTCATTAAAATCCACACAGAATTTGATTCACAATTTCCACAATAATAGGAATTTGATTCACAATTTCCACAATAATGGGTTATTCCATGTCCCAACAAATGCGAAAAAGCAAAACAGACTAGAAACAAACAAGAGGGAAATTCTAACTGCAAAATGATTCGCTTGGTAGTCATCTCTGCATTTAGCATTCATTTTTTCAAAACCATGTTACACGTGACATGAGGGATTACTAGTGTCACTGTCATACCTTATATCTTGATTCAACTTATTTGGTTTACTGAACACATGCTGAGAACCAGAAATGACAAATAAATGACTTGTCAACCCAGGAAGGAACATTATTCCCTTTATGTTTTCACCATTGTCAAATAATTTTTTTTCTCTAATTACCCATAGCAAAATTAATCCAAATGATTAAAACGCATAAAAAGTACTAATATTAAATTTCTACAAAAGAACCAGAAGCTACTTTAAGATACCCTGGGCATGTTTTCTTTCTTTTTTGAACTTTGAGTTTTGAATTATCATCCATAAAATCAAACAAAAATCTAATGCCAAAATTACCTCCTCGGATATCTTCCAGTCGTTCTAATTGAACGCTCCAACTCAAGAATAAGTTTTTCCAATATGTCTGCCTGTATCATCACCACAAATTGTTTCTGAATGACCAGCCAAATAAGTTTACAACCTTCAAATAACTCAATATCAAAGGAAGAATTACCTTGCCAACATGATCATACAGTGGAGAAAGATCTGAGAATAATGAGGGAACACCCTGAAAGCAACAAGAACATAAAATATTATACTCCTCAGGAAAAGAAAACAAGTGAGAATATTTTGAAATATAACAATCAATACCTTGGTAAGGAGAGGCCTAATATAATTGTCAGCAGCTTCACAAAACTTGTCTCCTTGGAGAAAATCAAGCGGAATTCTCTAAAATATGGAATGAAAGAAAGGGAAGAGTAAGCCACATCCAAAAGAACATAAATACATGTTAAAAGATGAGAGAGAAATGGGGTATGGGGTTGAGGGAGGGAGTCAGTGATACAAGGAAGTCAACAACAAATATAAATGGGGAAAAAATCCTAATATTCATCTGATATTAGGTATCCCACAAACATGATTCCATAGTGATGCATTTCTCATACACACCATATGGCATCAAGGTGAAGTGAAGGTCTTAGGCTCAAAGCATCCCTAGAATAAGAAAGAGGGGATGGGTATCATTTTGCGGAAAAAATGGCATGAAGTTTTGTTCACAAAAGACAGAGAGAAGATGGGAACAAATTATAACAGTTTCAAGCACCCATCTGTATGTTTCTGTAGGACTCAAATGTCACCATTGCAGTTCATCTTCAATAACCACACCCAGAAGATCCTCAATGTTTGATACAGCATAAATTTTACTCACAGCCTTGAGCATCAGGGCAAAGTATTCTAGGACAGAAACAGAGTTCAAAAAGAGGAACGGAAAGAGGTTTTAAAACATAACAAAACCAAATATAAAATTTATGCTCTGGACACACAATTAAAAAGGAAAAATAAATATTCCTTGAAACAAGGTTAAAACATTTGCCACCTTAACAGCAGATGACCAAGTATACTGCTGTCCGAGTGACTTGTACAAGTCATCCAACTTATCAATTTCTTCAGCTGAATAGAGGCCATTCTCAGAATACAGCCCAACACATTTCTGTAGACCTTCATAATATCTGAATGGAGGAAAAGAAAGCATCAGCATTAGGTTCCTTCTAAAATGCGGACATAAAACCAGTATTCACATACACAAACACAACTATTTATTCTTTGATTTTTTTTTCCTTGGTTCTCTCACTGACTTGAAAGCAAGAGAAGAAGTTCGCTAGAATAAGAAGTTTACCATTACCTAGGAAGCAATAGCTTGCCTATACATAAATATGTAAGGTGAATATTCTCATGGTTTTTTGCAATTTTTTTAATCTTGGTCCTCCTGTCACTGACTTGAATGAAGGACAAAAAGTTCAATAGAACAAAGAAGTTTCCTATTATCTAACTAGAAAATAATAGTCAGCCTACACATAAATCTATGACATGTATATACTCATGTGACAGTACTATCAAAATTTATGAACTATCAGTGTATCACTCCAATAATGAAGTTACTGAAGGTACCTACAAACCAAATACAGATTTCTATCTTCATGATCCACATCTACACTGAAATTAATATTGCATTGATTTCCCCCAAAAACAATTTGATATAGTTTTTGTAAACTTCAAGAAACATTCAACAAAAAAGGGAGTTCATCTAGTGACAACATAGAATCAAAGGCAACCATCAAAATTAGTTGTGCAGAAGACATCTATTTATGCAGTCCTGAATCTGCGTGTCTCTGTCGCATTTATGTGTGCATGTGTGTGTATAATGCACTTTTCCTTTCTAACAGATACACAAATCAGAAATTGCCCCATTTCTATTAGATGGATGTTTCCTTTCCAGATGGAAAAAAATTTATTTACCCGTAATTGTCGGGATTCATAGCAAGTAACACCCTGTATAATTCAGTGCCCTCATCAAGGCGGCCAAGCTTCACCAGTAGAGAAACCTCTTGTTCTTTGTAGGCCAACTTGTCAACCTGAGTCCATGTCAAGCGCTAATTATCAGCATCTTCTCAAAATTTGATCAGGTTTTCTTTGCATTCACCTAATGGTACACTTACAATTTTTAACCTTTTCTCATGCAACTCCTCAAGAGCTCTATCAAGAGAGCCGCATTCCTCTAATAAAGAGATCTGGAGGCAAAGAAATGACAGATATAATCATCAATAAACTGCTGAGATGTCTAACAGTATTTACCATTTAGTATCCAATTCAAAAAAAGGAAATTCACAAGTATCACTAGCTCATATGGTCAATCCTGTCAAGAAAAGACAGAATTCAAGAATTTACAAAACAAAATAAATTTAAATTGTTGGAGTTATGTGTTGTCATTAAAGTAAGAAAGATATCTGCAAGCTCCATAACATCTGCTATGTTGAATACATCCATGAAACAATATGTGAGCTATAAATTTGGATTTCCAATCCAAACCTCCAAATTTAGTCAATGCACTCCAATATGTACAGCCAGAACATTAACAAAACTCTAACTCATCTCATCTAACCTAACCACATGATCCTAAACATGATATGCTATGTGTCATCTCATCTGCCGTCAGACAAAGTCCACTTCTAAGCTCTGTATTCATACAGATTGATTTTGAAAGCTGGCTAGCTTCCTCAACTTTTTTCAATATAACATGGTTGAAGAAGTTTCCAACACCCAACAATAAGACTAATCAAGCACTTGAAAATTGAGACAACACATAGTGAAATTTAAAAATAATACATAATAATAATCACAAAATTTTGAGGGGGAAAAAAAGCAAAACATTCAACAAAACATCCAAAAGAAAAAAAATAGAAGCAAATCATCCAGACATACAGCAGGAGCCAGTAGCTGTGCTCTCTTTAGAATCAGCCCATACTAACAGCTCAAGAACATTAAAAAAAAAAAAAAAAGAAAAACACCATACTATTGTTTCTTCAGTCTCAGCCAACCCAGAGCAAATAAGAAAAATGGTAGCTCCAAAATCATATGGTCAAGTCTCCACGGGAGTTCCCCAAATCTCATTTTGAGTGAGAAAAATTTTTGTTGAGCCAAATTAGTCGGCTCAAGGCATGCATGAGTTTATCCAATATTTATGCTCCCTTTGGAATCAGCCCAAACTAGCAGGTAGAAGCTCAAGAAAATGAGCGAAAAATCACCATACTTTATAGCTCAATAAACAATGAAATGCATATCCCAATGCAAATAAGGAAACTGAAAACTTCCAAAACCATATACTTAATCCTCCATGAGAAATCCAAATAAGGTTTTCTATGGGAGAAAAATCAACATTCGCCAAGATCTAAAATGTGCATCCCTTGGTTCAGCCAATTTATTTGACATTCTATGCAACTAAAGCCAAACCACAACTCAAAATAAAGCATTTAATAAATGTGTATATTAACCCCCTCAGCAAAAGGATGCATATGCACAAGAATCGCATTTGTGACATATGTAAGAGCATATAGAACAAAAGGACATCAATAGCAGAAACTCCATTATGCAATATCAACACCACATTCACAATCAGCAAATAAAAAATCATAAATATTAAGCTTTAGCTTCAAATCAAATCTCCCAGGTTAAACTAATTTTGTTATGCCAGACTAGAATACCTTGACTCATAACAGAGTGGAATAAAAAATCAATGTTAATGCTATCACTCGTCTGATCATCAATTCTATATTTATTCAACCTTATAACAACAGGGGAAATTCACAACAGATGAATCAAATAAAACATCCAACAAGTGGAAGGACATATGAATGAAGTTGAGCTGTATATACGAGATTCAGAATAATACCTTGTACAAAAGCATTTCCCCGTGCTCACATCGTTCATTGTCAGGAGGATAATCATCCTCAAGTGTCCCTTCATATGCTTCCAGGATTTCAACTGCTTTTGATGCACTAATAAAGAACATTGCATTTTTCAGTATAAACAAGATTTTCATACCCTTGCAGTAAGAAGTGGGGGGAAAGAATACTATCTGATATATATATATATATATATATATATATATATATATAATTAAAAGATTTCAATGAAAATTTATAATGTATAAAAAGCAATTAAAAGAACAAAATTTTTGAACACAAAGATCAAATTGTACAATGAGTTTAAATGGTGAGCAACGGCAAAGCCAATCCATATATATATATATAATTAAAAGATTTCAATTAAAATTGATAATGTATAAAAAGTAATTAAAAGAACAAAATTTTTGAACACAAAGATCAAATTTTACTATGAGTTTAAATGTTGAGCAACGGCAAAGCCAATCCATATATATATATATTAAATCATTAAAAGATTTCAATGAAAATTTATAATGTATAAAAAGAAATTAAAAGAACAAAATTTTTGAACACAAAGATTAAATTGTACTTTGAGTTTAAATGGTGAGCAACGGCAAAGCCAATCCAATTCATACGGTGATTTGGTTTCAAGGTTAGAAGCTGTTGTCTAGTCTCAACAAAACCTGTCAAATCCCGCATTTGTGCCTGCAACATGCAAATAAATGGAAATTGTCTAAAAGAGTATGTCGAAGTATAGCAAAAAAAGTAATTAATCACTTATTATAAGCATAGAAGAACAGGCAGATAAATTGAAGTTAGCATGTCAAAGTGCAGAGGGCATAAACTGGGTTTCTTCTGATGGCCAGCAAAATTAAAATGGTGGTCAATATAGTAGCGCAAAGCCAACAGGATGGATTGTCATTCACAAAAGTGTTCTGTAGCTAGGCCATAATTACTAATGTCATAAGAACTTCTCAGGGCCTTCAAGACAACAAGAAACAAATGTTTGCATGCATAAACAATGATTTAACAAGCAAGATTCTTGTACATGAGGATGATGAACTTACAATGTACAAGCTGAAGATTCAACTTAGATCACATTTTCTCTCAGATAGTTGTCATTACTTAAGCCATAAGCAAAAATAAGTGAAACATCAGTATGTACATACCTGCAAGAGTGACAAGTCCCTCAAAATTTCAATATTATCTGGATCTATTTTCAACGCATTTCTATAGCATTTGATAGCCTCTCTATATTCTCTGTCAGACCGATAAAGAAGACCATAGACATGCCAGCAAACGTGACTTTTGAGGTCATTCTGCATTAAAGACAAACATTAGCCCAATACCCTATCCACGAGTGACAAACTAACAATATAAGAAAATAAATAAAGTAAAATGCTGCAATAATTAAACAGAACATCTCAACCTTCAGCCCAAGCCGGACAAGTTCATATGCTTCAGATTTACGATCCATACAATTTAATGTCAAACCCTTCATTGACAAAGTTTCTGGTAACAAAGAAAAATATCATTAAAAAAATTTCATAACGGAATAAAACATGCAAGGATTTCCTAATGATTAAAAAATGATGTGAAATATCAACCTCGGGAAAAACATGAAATTATGATTTTACTTCCATAATTGCAATTTGACTAAAACTAAGAAATGGGACATAAAAATTTTCACAACCACTACAAGGACAGACATAGAAACATAAAATATAATTTAAAGATAATTGAGCTGTTCCCAACCATTACCAAGTGACAGAACAACCATCACTATATTACTAGAAGTGCAACGCTATCCACATTGTTTAACCAACAGATCTCATATTATATTATGTCAGAACATTCTGTTGCAAAAGATTAAAAAATGCATGTATAAATTAGATGCTTATTGCAAACAATTATTGCTTTCATTTCATCCAAATACATCACTAATTCCCAAGAAACTCATAAAAATATATCGGCGACCTCTATTCTTCCCTACTGTTCCAACACAGAAAAAACTATTTAAACCATGCATGTCAAAGTAACTAAATGAACTACTTAAAATTTCAATCAAATGTAACTTCAATAATCTGTCTCTTAACAGCTTTGATTTTTTTTGATAAATGCCACATTCTTCAATTTTTCCCCTCAGCAAGAACCACATTCTTAAATACTCATATGATTTCAACAAAGAAAATGAAAATAGAAATTTGTATTTAAAAGCAGAGGTTTAAGTACTCCACCTGGTGAATGAAGACTACATGGAAAAGATCTAGGGAAGCATGTGTGAACTCAGACAAACAAAACTAAAACATTAGTTAATTGAATCAAGTTTCATTTCCTAGAAAATGGTGTATTCTTTAAATTTTTTAATAGTATCTAATTCTTACTTCTTCTCTTCACACTGCAAAAAAAAAACAAATAAATAAAATTCAAATTGTAAATAAAGTAAAAATACCTCCATGATCTGGAAACTTTTTCAATATAGCATCTGCTGCCTTCAGCCCTTTCTTATACTGTTTAGTTTCATATGATTTCTGCAACAATTAAGAGAAACGCAAAAGTCAATTTTGAATAGATAGTAAATTGAAAATGGATTTCCAGGTTCACAATGAAGAAAAATCTGGTGGAAAAAAATAATCTGGAAGATAATAAGTTAATTATACATATACACCATGAATCATGGCAGTGGCATTATCATAGTGCACATAATAAACAACAAATGCTCACCAAATAACCAACAACAAAGAGACAATTCTTTGCTGTTTCAGTTTATCAATATGTACTGATGAGAGCTAATAGCCTAAAACAGCAGGTATATCAGCTACTACTCAGAATCATGAAGGTATATCATTATCATTATTTATTTATTTATTTTTTTTTTTTGTGTGTGAGTGTGAACGGGTACCGTGGTGATGGGAAATTCACCTCAAATAACTGAATGTTTGTGCCTGTACATCTATGTCTTTGAGAGCATATTCAAAGCAGCACATTTCTCATTAACAAACGTGAAAACAACCCTCCCTATCAAGCTTACAACTCAATCCATCAAAGTTGGGCCTAAATTAACTGCTCAAAATGCATTTAGAAACACAATATGCATATCAGATATACATGAACGCATAACAACATTTCATTCCATTTCTTTTGATGAAAGGAGCCTAGAACCGGTCACAGAGCGATTGCCATTTGATCTCGAATTCTTTCAACAACAAAAACAAATATACAACTCACATTTTAGAAAAGCATAAAAGCACAAATCCACACTTAATTTAAATCAAAATAGTAAAGAAGAACTCGTCAACTAAGACTCTTTAAACACCCAATAGCGCATCCAAAAACCAGCTTAAACTCCACAAAACCCCAACTGAAAATTTTCAGCTGAGCAGTTAACAAAAACTGCTCTCAACTGCACCACTTCCGCAATGAAAACAAAAAACAATAACAGAACCCTAAGTCCCACTATCCGTTCAATAATTCCACAAAATCAAGGACTAAGCAAGAAAACTGCATAAATGAACCCCGATCATACCGCGATTGAAAGCAATAGAGATAATAAAAAGAAGATAGAGAAGAGAGACTTACGACGATGAGCTTGAAGAGGTTGGCCTCTTTAGGAGGCAGAGAGGCCCCCATTGCTGAAAGATAGGGTTTTAGAGAGATAACTAATTTATAGAGAGAGAGAGGGCGTGTGTGCGCGAGAGAGAGAGAGGTTTGGGATGTGTTTAGGCTTTTTTCTGCGCAATGAGAAAATAGAAGAAGCAGACTGGTGCTGCGATGGTGGCATTTATCTGCTGCAACTCAACCCCACGACACCAAATAAGTCATAAGCAGCAACTTTGTAGTTTGAACTGATCTCCTTCTATGGCGCGTGCAATCGTGACGAAATTATTATAAACGGGCAATTCATATATTATTTGGTATCAATGGTATGTTTGGTTTAATCGTAATTGTCAACAATTAACAGTCGGCAAATAACAATTAATTGTAAATGATTAATAAATATAAATTATTTGATAATTTAATAATTAAATCCGTAATTGTATTATAAAATAATAAAAATAATTATTTTTATATTTTAATTAATTTTATATCTAATCCAAAATTTGTATAATGATAAATAATAATAAATATAAAGTTAATATTAGAAAAAATATTCACATGTCAATTTATATATTTCAAACACTGAATATATTAGTTTTCAAAATTTAATTATATTTTCTGAATATTTAACAGTAACTTTTAAATTAAAACGTTAAACATTGATATTTATCAAAAACTCTTTTAAACATTTGAATACTCAATCATTAAACATTAATAAACAAATGTTAAAGCAAACAAACATTAAGTACTAACCGCTAATTATTGACTATCACTGCTAAAACTAAATATGTCCTATTGGTCTATTTGATTCAACAATGGCGATTGATAGTGAGCAATTAGCAATCAGTGATTAACGATCAACGTTCAGTTAAAAGTGATTAATTAATATAAAATATTTAGTAATTTAACAGTTAAATGTATAGTTATATTATATTATAAAAGAATAAAAAAGATAATTATTTTTATATTTTAAATAATTTTATATGAAATATTGATTTGTATAATTATAAATATAAAAGAAAAATATAAAATATTCAAACAATAAAAAAACTAGTTTTCAATGTTCAATTATATTTTTTAAACATTACATATTAATTTTTAAATTGAAACATTAGTCATTGATATTTACTAACATTTGAATGTTTAACCCTAAAATTTATTACTTTATTTACTAATTTTATGTGTAATTTCCTTCTCACTGCCTTCTATTTTATTTGTGATGATAAAAATTTTAATACTTTATTTACTGATTTTTCCGGTGTAATTTCCTCGTCACTGCCTTCTATTCTATTTATGTTGATAAAAATCCCAATACTTTTATCTATTGATTTTCTAGTGTAACTTCCTCCTCACTGCCTTCTATTTTATTTATGATGATAAAACCCTAATATTTTATTCACTGATTTTCGTGTAATTTCCTCCTCACTGCCTTCTATTTTATTTATGATGATAGAAGGTCTTTGGTTTTTACTTTTTTTTTTTTTATATAAAATCATAAATAGTTAAACTTTTTTAGATGAACTTGGTTTCCAATTCTAATTGGCTCCATTAGTTCTATTCTAATTTCCTTTGCTCATGTGTTTTGCAAGTGTACTCTATATTCTACCAAAACCAAGTATATCCATAACTAGGACTTTTGTTATCAACTAAAAATGGAATGTCCTGAATTTAAATGTCAAAGTCAACCAACACAATGTATGCTCTTCCTCTGTTTACGATGATTGATAAGTTTTTACCAGAAGAGAGAATTACAGGATAATTAACTAGTTAATAAAAAAATAAGTTGAAGGTAAATATTATAATTTTAGACATTTTCTTTAAGTGTATGATGATACTCATTTTATAGGACTAACTTGATGTTTTTATCAATTTTTCAAATATAAGAATTTACATAATTTGGATTTGGCTACGGGTAATTATTTACGCTTTAATGATTCATCAACCTTCACTATAAGAAAGGTAAAGCAAAAATAATGGGAAGAGCCTTACACAATACAAAATCATAATTAGTTCATAAATTAATTGTATGGTAAAATTTTAATATGTGATTCGTTGCTCTATAATATAATTTTATAAGAAGGATTTTGAATTTAAATAAGAGCTATTGATCAAAAAGTGATTGAACTAGTGAATAACAATTGCTAAGATTTAAATCCCTTACTTCTTGCTTATTTCCTCAATTTTATTGCACAGTGGTGTTCTTTACGTACTTATTAAGATTAACAAATTTAATTTGAGACTAGTTATTTGTCATTCCACTATTGATGTGTTGACTCAACTTCACATCCTACATCATCTTGCATGCTCAGCTTCTTCATGAGGATGATATTAATCTTTATGAGATTTATATGAAATTGATTTGCTTTGCTTAACCTTCAATTATCCATTTTATAATCTAATAGTTACTATACCTACAAAAGATGATACTAAAATCTTTAAATTTTGCAACAATATAATTTTTCAGCTCATCCATCATGTTAGTAAAGAAAGAAGCCATGAGATTTTGGTTTAAAACAGCCTAGAAGTTAAAGGGGATTGGAGTAATGAAGTGTGGCATTAAAGGTTGCTATATCTCCTTTTGAGGCATGGTGCTATCAGAAACTAAAGACAAATAAAACAATAATTACTTACTTGTTAAAGTGAGAAAATGAATCCACGATTGACATGTATCACTAGTCTGGGAGACGATCACTATATCAAAAAATCTCCATTTGTTTATAGGCTATGTTCCTTCCTTGATATAGACATGTTTATTTTTTGTGTTGAAAATCTATGCTGCTACTTAGTACAATATAACATATGCACACTTTTTTTATTTGACACTTATTAAAAATAACTTTCATTTGGAAGTTTTCAACTGTAAGAAAAACCAATTGTCAGTAGCAATTTTTGGTTTTTCAAATGGGTTGGTTTTCATTATAGGCATACTCATTCTTATTATTCAACATCTCTTACTCAAACATAAAATCATATACAATTGACTAAAGAGAATATATTTTTTATACTTTACCATGATTCACATTTAGAAAATAAGTCATGCAACCAATATATTTTAAAATTTAAATATTATATATCTATTAGAAATACACATCATCTTAGCATACTATAATAATTTAGAGTACATTATAATATATTGTGCTTTAAATCATTTAATCACATTCATCATCTCTCATTACTTCATTTACAATTATACTTTAGCTATATATATATATATATATATATATATATAGACACACACACTAAAGTTTCTAATATGCGAAATCATCAAACAAATCAAAAAACTAAAGGGTAAAATCACTTGAATTTGGTGGAATATACACCTGTAAAGTTATAAGCCAATACTTATTAGCCATAGAATATAATGCAGCAGATTTACTCTCATAGTTTGTTTATTAAATGGTTTTGTCTTATTTGTCTCACTCAATAACTTTTCTCACTTAGAAAAAAAAAAAAAACTTTTCCAATCAAACTATAGAAGCTTTATTAAATTAATGAATACATTTTTTACGGCTCATTAGCTATCAAAGAATCATGTTTATCTCTCACATTGCTAGAAGCTATTAGCATAAAACTTACCATGGTATGATACTACCATAAATATACTTAACATTTGTAATAATTAAATCATCTCAATAAATAACTATTGCAGCAAAAATATATTCACAAAATAAATTCACTTAATCATCACAAAAGTTTTAAAAAATTAAACATAAGAAAAACCAAAAAAAAAAAAATCAAATTTCTATAATAAAATTTATGTATGATTAGGATTTTATCGTCATATACACACTTAACTTACAAGTTTAAAGTCTTATATATCGCTTTGCTCAATGTGAAATTTCAATGTTATTCATTTGTAAATCTTTTACTAAATTATCATAGCCTTTAAATTTATAATTGACAATGAATTTTATTTGTTTTAAAAAATGTATTTCAAAATATGAATAACATTTGAAATGCAATGTAGGTATATATTCTTTGAACTGATAGTTATTAGTGAATTAACTTCTTTTGCCATAAAATTGTTCTTTCCCAAAGAGCCAAAAAATACGTTTTTGGTCAACTCTTTTATATTGATTCTAATATTTTAATCATTTAACACTTCAAAAACAGCACACTTGCTATTATTATATTATCAAAATGAGTACCTTTTATGAGTTCGAATCAATTATTTACATAAAGTAGTGGACTAAAATGCCTTAATGCAATCTTTTTTCTAACTCTAATTGATGCTCAGTAGTACAAGATTATACAAACATTCAACTTTAATTGAGATACATCTTTATATGCTTCGTTTAATAGTCTCGTGCAATAAAAAATTTACACATAACACCAGTATGCATGGGCAATAACATTAATTAATTTAAGGATAATAAAATTTTTGGTTTTTATACTACGGTAATATTCTCTTTCGAGGATATTATTGAAAGCTTTTAGAGACTCATGCTCTTCAAACATGTATTTAATTTTTTAATTATAATTTTTAAAAATTTATTTATTATGATAATGTCAAAATCATACGTAATATTTGTCACAATTCAAAATAAATTAATGATGATTACTTATATGGTATTGAGTTACTATTCAAAATAAAAGGTTATTATGCTTCCAATCATCATCCACATTCTATATATTTAATTATTAATAATTTAACTATTGTGCAAAAATTCATCATTCTAAAATACCATAATACTTCACAACTCCAATTAAGTTTATCATCACTGATTCACACGAACAATAACATATATATTAAAAAAAAAATAAAACTTAACTCAAGCTAATATAACAACAATTATATATCAAATATTCTTAATATAAATTTATGCATTTACCAAAAATGCAGAAACATAAGTCAAGCAATACTAGTCACATAAACATAGCAACATATGAAATAAAGTAAATAATTACAAAACATATCTTATATTAGCTTAAATACTATAATATAAGTGTAATATTGTGAACTTCTTTCTAACATGAAAAGCACTTAGGCATCTCATATTTTACTATTGGCATCGAAATGGATCCCCGTAATATCCACTTTATAATGTAAAATCTCATAATTAATGAATGATGCACCATCTTCTTATCCCCTCAATCCACATATTCTATCACAAATTTAGCACTAAAATTTTATAATGTTTGTGATTATTTTTATATTCTAAAGGATGTCGGGTAGTTTCTTATAACTATGATAACCCGTTTGGTTCACAGATTAATTATCATGAGAATTAATCTTAATCTTATTGTTAGTGAAGCCATAGAATTACTTATGTTAAGCCTTGTTTGATACAAATATATTAACACACAGTATTAATTAATCTTGTTTTTGTAATCCTACATTTGGTAGGATTCTTTAACTAGATAAATCAATTATCAAATTAATTAAATTACTTAAACACCCTTTATATATAAAACTTGTATTACTCAATTTTCTTTCTTTTTTCTTCTCAAAACATGTTCTCATCAGTCTACACCAAATAATCACCATTAACGTCTCCAATACTGGCATATCTAGAAAATTAATTTTTTTTTTAAAAAAAGAAAAGGAACAAAAATGAGAAAAAATAAAAGCTCAAATGCAACATGTACATAGAGAGGCTAGTAGAAGTGCGAATCTGTTGGCAAGGATGGGTCATGAGAGTGGTTTTGGAATTCAAGAGCTCATGACACTATCAAATGATTTGCAGGACGTTGTTCCATGATTTGTGTGGGGTAAGCTATACTTGAACTTGTGTTGCTTAGTTGATTTTTTCCCTTTGTCTCAAAAAAAAAAAAAAAAAGACAACAACTCAACTTCAAAGTTCTTTAACTGAAATAAGATTGCCAATAAATTGTAACAAGATTAAATATTATCAAATTCTTGACTTCATTCACATTGATACAATAAATCAATATTCTTCATTTTCTTCATATGAGGGAGAGTTTTTTTTTTCTAGGTGAACAATGATATAAGCATAGACAAGTATGAAATAAATTTAAAAATTAGATCATTTTAGAGAAATAAAGAAAAATTCACAACTATTTTAAGGATTAAAATTTCATTAATTATAAATTAGTAATCCCAATAGATTTGGCTTACTAAAGATATGGGGGCTTGATTTTAGATAAGCCTAATCTCTTGGATTAATTAATCCTTTGAGATTGTCATCCCAACCTCTATCCTATGTACCAAACATGGTGTTACTTACTAATACTATGGTATAGTTAAGCAATCCCACGAATCAAACAAACTCTGAGTACTTAAGGTATTGATACTTGCATCCACAAAACCTTTTGAAAGGTTATGGTTAAAAATGGCAACATGCCAGAGCAGGGTGGGGCTATCCCATCCCTTGTCCTGTCCTTCTAATATGGAAAATTTTCTTCCCCTCCCGGCTTCTATGGAAATTATTTGCGGGATAAAATTTTTATTTTTTATTATTTTTATAAAAAATATAACTTATTATATTATAAAATAATAATATTTTATACTATAAATTAATAAATATATAAAAATATATAATTGCACAAATAAAGTATTTATATATATATCTAATAAATATAAAAATACCTATAATATTTTCAAATTTCTACGAGGATCCACTTTGTGAGTCCTTGTGGCAACCTGAGGGGTGAGAGTGTAATCCCCACCCTTGCCCCATGAGAGAAAAAGGACAAGAATTTTCCACTATGTCGAGAGACAGATCTCCACTAAGAGTGGGGAATCTCCTTCCCATTGTCATTCCTAATTATGGTATCGGCTTGATTTTTATGTTTGATGTTGCTGCTCGATTGCTCGACTCCTCATTTATTTTTTCAATCTTTATCAAATTATTTGAGAAAAATAAAAAAAATCTATCGCTAGTAAATAAGTTTTCATTAGAATGTTGTTAATTTCAATTTTGTATATCCAGATTCTCAGTAGTTTATAATTTTATATTGTAACTAGATATCAAAATCATAACACAATATCGTGTTTTTATCCTCACAACTAAATAAATAAACTGGTGCTTTTGTGTCAAATGCGTAGCATGAACAAAAATAAATTTAGATGTTCATGTATTCTACCTTTTTTTTTTTTTTTTTTTTTTTATCAATTGATGGATTCTTTCTAGGATTCTTGAACCTGAAGCTATTTAGGGCACCACCACTAGGTATGTTTTCATCTTTTACAAATTTTATGCGACTTTATATGATCGTGCTTAATTGCTGAGCTACATTTATTCTTCCATAACATCGAAATTTGAAGAATCTCCAACATTTTATTCTAAAGTAACCTAAAATCAAAAGTAATACACCAAAATTCTCTGAAAATACTGAAGGCATATGCCTTCAAAACAAGACAATAGCAATTTCCAATGAAATTAAAATTTGTTTTAGGGGGTCTTATAGTTTGCAGGGCAAAGCTTCAGGAGAAAATCCAACGATGATTAAAGAAAAGGTGATTTAAAAGAAACAAATAACAACACTGGCGAGAATTCAACTAATTTCTCAAGTAGAAAACAAGCACTGCAGTAGTCCTATGAAATAAAACATGGGCAACGCCCAAAAAATGAAAGAGTAAATCTGTAAATTGAAAAAATGCATGAATTTGAATGACCTACTTCAACAGTACATCTGATTCCAAAAGTTTGTCCCCCATCCCAACTCCTTATCTTCAAGTAGGGCTAATCTAGACATAGATGGACACAACTCTCAATCAGATAATTTTTCGAAATTTTCTTAAAATTCTACAAAGGAGCATAATATCGATTCTGAGATGTAGATAACCACTTATAATTTGAAAACATTAGAGGCGACATTATTATAAGCAAGGTCAATTTCCTCCTCTGTCATTTCAATTGTTTCATCACTGTCATAGTCTGTTGTAACACCAGAGATGGCATTAGATTTCCTGTTGCTAGACTTCTCACTGTCATCAGTCTTCACCCTTTTCTTCTTTAGCTTAGAATCATTGTGCACGTTTGTAAGTTCTTCCACATACATTTGTTTGAATGTCTTCGCCTGTCTGCAAAGGTTTTCCTTGAAAGAAAGCCTGAACTATCTCCAGCCTCTACAAGCTTTATCAGCTCCCCCACTGCATGAGGAACAACATTCCACTGCCTGGCTATTTTGTGGACATCCTAAGAAGATTAAGTGAAGCTTAAATTTCAGAGCAGCATTTGTATCATTATCCATCTAGCTTCGGTTTGCATAGTTTTCACAGAAAGCAATTACTATGATTTAACTTCAACTGGCAATGCCTGTGAAGTAGATGTAATTGGTAACCAACACCTGAGTTGAACAGGAAAACTTTTACATATTGTTATGTGAAGGACAAAAGAGTCAATCTGCCTCAATCTTCAGCTATACAAGAATTGATGTATGAAGAGAAGAGGATAAAATCTATGCGCTCTCTTTTGATAGTCTCTTTCAAAAAGATTGGAAATATTTAATGATCATGATGCTTGCAGTGCTAGGAACTTGAGAATAGTAACCATGCAAATGATCTGCAAAAGTTAAGAAAATGTCACTGATATGCCAAGGTGTTTGCAATAGTAAGATGCTTTTAAACATACTCTTCTGAGGTTCTCTCCAAAAAGATAACAAATATTTACTAATCACATATAGGAAAGGTGAAGTAAAAGGCAACATAATGAATTTCTAGGATTTGCTTTAAGAAAATTTCGCTCCTTATTAGTTCTCAAGAATTTTATGTGGAAAGAATAAGTTTAAGCAAATATAGCTCCCTGCACATTTTAAGAGCTACAGGGTCTCTAAATAAATATGGATTATACCTGATTCTGGTCAAGGGAATCTATAGCATCTTGTAAACAAATTATAATCCCTCCAGCAGCTATTTCGTTTATTTCACTTGGCTCCGGCGGTTTATAAGAAACAAGAAACAAATAAAATAAGGTTCAACAAATGGTACTGAACGGCTAATACACAATAAAACAAGATATGCAGCAAAGCTCCACAAGTTTTCACTTTCTTAACATTAATGAAAGGACACATCCCCAAACAAAAAAATATTGCTGATCCTCACACAAAATATGGTTCATACTTTTTCTCTTCTTCCTTGTCCATTTTAGAACTACTCCATTCCACAGCTTGTAGTATAACTACAGAATTCCGCAAATGAGAAATAGAGTATAGGAAGACATGGGATCAACTGAACCAAAACATTAGTTCATATTTGCCATGTGCTAGAAGTTACTTCTAGCATAACAGGACTGAAAGAACAGCATTCAGCAATATCTATGAAGGGACATGAATCAGAGTATAGACATAGTAACTAAATGCCACTTACCTTTTCCTCTTGGCTCTCCAGCCATGAGATTGTTCTCTTCAGATCATCAATGGCCCATTCCCTTACTTTGGAAGGAGAGAAGTGTTCTTTAGCAGAATTGGAGGCTATACTCTGTAAACATGCAGCCCAAGAAACAAATCACTACTGGCAGAAGTAGGGAGGATAGCAAAAAACATTATAACAACTTCCATATGTACATGTAGGTCTAGTCTCTTATCATGGAAGCCTGGGATAGAGCCATAGAATAAATTTCCACCGTAATATTATTAAGGACAAAAACTACTGTACTCAACTACTCATTTGTACACTAATTATTGAAAGTAACCTTTGAGCAAGGAGAGGCAGTTGGCTTTGAATGTGATCCTCTTTCAACTTGTTTCACAGATTTTCTAGGTGGGGATGGCTTTTGATCTGCAAGCATTCTTTGTATTCACAAGATAGACTTGTTATCAAGAGCAAAAGTGAAAAAAAGAAAATGAAGATACAATGCATGAATTTAAAAAATGAAACTAAATAACTTTGTATCAATTACTGGTCAAGAAGCAGATAATCAGGTGAGGCTAAGAAAGGATATAATTCTCCAAACCTTGATGAGAAATAGAATAAATTCAAGAGCAACTTAAACTTCAGCAATGTGAAACAGGTCATCCATGAAAGAGTGAAGCAGTCTTTTTCAAATGTCACTGATGCATAATCATTATAAACTCATGACCCTTAGGAAGTGACAAGGCATCTATTTCGGCATAAATTGTTAAGACAGGGGGTATAAATCAAAGACTTCAAAGCATGATTGAATCACTTTCTTTAAAAAATTAGTTGCCCTCGCTTATTAGTGATTTGATGCATGGTCATGGCAATATTCCATACAGGATACAACAAAACTAGAGGCCTGCAGGTAAAAATCCTGAAGGTCTTTCAAGAAAATTTTAGTAAGATTGATTGCAGGTTGTGAGAAAATGAAAATTGGAGAAGTACGGATTTTTGAAATACTGCCTGTAATTTATACAGGAAAATATTGCTTTTTAGGCAATTAACATGGCACCTTTTTAGACAACATGTGTTCGAATTCAAACCTAATAACTGTCTGAAGCAGTTTTTTATACATATATGAGACAGTTATGCATTCATGTGTGTAGTATATCTAGTTTTGACAAAACAACCAATGTTTAAGCTTAGGCGACCTTTACTTCAATAAAAACTTTGATGTACTTACACTAATAGAAAGTTTAAATTGAAAGATACTTTCCTTATGCATGAAAACCTAAAATTAGTAACTTAACATTGTTATTGGTAGACCAATTATATAATTTATACATATAATTGTTTTATTTAACCCAAATACAAACCAAATTTGGCTCTAATTTGGTTTCCCTCCATTTCTTGCCTTTACCTTCCAATTTAATTTGAAAGGCCCATCTCAACTTATAAAGAGCAAGGAAAAAAGATAGTTTTTGAAAGTGCGATCGCAAGTTTCTAACTTACAAATATAAATTGAGAAAGAAAAAGTGAGGGTTTTCGAATGTAAGATTGCAAGTTTCTAAAACTTACACATATAACCTATATACACAACATAAATAAAATCAGAAAATTGCAAAGCATGGTGGTCTAATTAATTCTTTTGACCTGAGGCATTGAGATATCACTCTTGCAACCTTTCAAGATGCCCTCAGAGGTTCAAAAGTGATTCACCTGCCAGAGTATAGATTCTCAGATAGCGTATCTCTTATTCTCAAATTCACACTAAAGAAATATTAATATAGCTGTGTAACGTCTTTGCAAAAACTCAACATGTAGGAAAATGTCACCAAAGGACAAGAAGATGTTACTGCTTTTTTCTATAAAATTTTTATTATATTAGTAACTAGCAGGCTAGTAATGCAATACAGTCAATTCAGAGTTCAGATAAAGCCAAGCACATTGCCATCTAGAACATTCATAAGAAATGGTAGCAAGGTGAAAGCTAAAAAGTTAATTGGACTTTGTCCCTAGGTGGTAAAAGGTGTGATATGGGCTACATTGGTCTTAAACATGATATTGACTGCTTAAATGCACATGTAAAAAGGGGGAGGAGTAGGTAAATCCAACAAATATGTACATTATTTAAGAATATTCATCACGGGCAATAGTTAAGAGCATCTTATATCTAGATACCCTTTTCAATGAAAAGGCAAGGGTAAGAAAAAATAAAGATGAAGTACCAGTAAAACTACAGCTTTCAATAGTAATGTTGTTTCTCCACAATGGCTTCCCAGCATGCATCAAGTAACTATCAATTTCAACAAGCTTCTCTTGGCTGTGACAGTCTAATATCCATTCCTGAGAGAAGAATAAGCTAAGTATCATCAGATTGTTACTATGCATAAGTAGACATTCGTAACCAATTGTAACAGCATGAAAAGTCAGAATTGTATTGGATTCTAAGGTACATGCCATTCAGAATACAAAAGAAGGGACACAACATTGCTATCAAAAAATGTAAACAAAGTGGCATGCTGACCCAACCAATAATCTATATGGCAGAGAAACAAAAAGCTTGATATCTTTTATTTTTGGTAACTCTACATTTGTCTACTTCAGTTACTAGAACCTTAGATGGTTAAGAAAAGAGGAAGAATAACAGAAGCCATGCTACTGAAAACACAACTAACACTGTATAATGATCAGGCTCCTCAATGAGTGTAAGCATAAGAATGCCATACTCACTTCTTAGTCTATTCAAATCTATGGGCAAAAAGACCTGTACCATCAGAAAGTGTTTACAAGAGCAAATAAAACTCAAATTTATGAACAAATCAACCATAATAGTAAAGATGCTTTTGATGTATGATCATTAACCTTCTAACTGACAATCTAAAATGATAAAATTGAAACAGCCACTCACTTGTGTTAAACTTTTTCTTTAATTCATTGGTTTTATGATAACAATTCCAAATAATAAAAGAGTAACCTTCTTAACAATAGTGCCACAATCTGCCACAACTTGCCGAAATTTAGGAGTATTTGCATATGCACAAACCAAGAGTGTACACTCTGAATTCCAGAGCTTGCAACCGCAATGTTGATCGCTCCGGATTAACAAACCCTGACAACACAAATACTACTTCCTCCTGCCCAAATGAAAACTCATATCATCGCCACAAATCAATAATAATAATAAACACATAAAAAAAAATTGAACTATAAATTGCAATACCAAAAGTTTGGAGAAGTTGTTTGAACTTGACTTGGGACCCTTAGATTGTCTGCTGCTGCTGGTTTCCTTGGTTTGCTTATTATCTTTTTGTTCTTTGCTTTCCTCATGTTTACTAGAGCTAGTTGGTTTGTTTCCACTAGGTTTACCCATAAGATTTCGCCTAATATCACTCTCTCCTTCACTTATCTTTGAATTAGACATATCAAAACACTCGCAAAAAGTATACCTAAAGCTGATGATCCGCTATTTGCTTCAACCAAACCCACAATCTCATAAATATATTCTGTTGAACAAAATACAAATACAACCTTAATACACAAAATTAATAACGATTTACCATGAAAACTCACAAGTCACAAACTTTAGAGTCAATCATAAGACAAACTGAATCAGATGCCAAATTACTGAATGATTTCTATTTTCATTAATCAAGCATGAATAATTTCTTTTGCTTTGAAGACTTGGGAATTTAAGAAAACAAAAATAACAAATATACGTTCAGTTCAGTTTCGAGTTTCCAAAATAAATTCCAAGCCATTGGCCGATGAATAAAGATATAATTAACACCAATTAATCTACAGCTTGAATAATTGCCAAGTTAAAGCAAAAGCTGAAGCACCTGTAGTGATCACCAAGCCACCAACAACAGCAAATTGAATAGTAAACCAACTTCACCAAAACCTTTTTCTTCTACCGTTTTTGCTCTACCCAAAGCTAGCCATGCAAGTGCTGATTGTCTGAATTCAAAAAATAAAAAATGCAAACCTGGGCGTCCGTACGATATTGACTGTTGTATAATTTTGTGCAAAAAGCCTAACACTCCAGTGGACGTGCCGGAGTGGTTATCGGGCATGACTAGAAATCATGTGGGCTCTGCCCGCGCAGGTTCGAATCCTGCCGTTCACGCGTCTCTCCCATTTTCATTTTTTTTAAAGATGCAGCCAGGACACGTGTCAAACGTAACAAAAAAAAGTAGCACGGAATTCAAATTCTCTTCTAAAATCTATGCCCCTCTGCCGCAGGAGAGCACAACACAAAATCCCGCCCGCTCATCCCTCTTTTCGAATTTCACTCTCTGCTTCTACGGTTACTCTGAAAAATGCCGGATCTGGAGGATCCGCTACAATCATACACCGGATTATCTCTCTTCTCTCGAACCTTCACCTCTCTTCCTCCACCCCACAACGCCGATGATCCTCAATCCATCCACGAGTTCCTCAAATCTCTGGTACCTCTTATTTAATCTCCGTTTTCCATCAATTTCTATTCTGCGCTTTCTTTTAGGGCTTAAAATAATTTTTCAGTTATTTGAACGTCTCGTGTCTCACTTTCAGCCCTTACGGGATCCCGATAAGCTAATAGAGCAGGCGAAAAGCATTTTATCCGATTCTAAAAGGGCGAATGATGCATTATTGGGAGATGAAAACCACGTCGTTAATGGAAAGGAGAAGGAGAAGGAGTATCCGCGGGGACAAAGGCCCGGGTTAGGTCGTAAGCGGCCTCGATTTTCCCTGCTTCCTGATATGAGGTAATAATGCCTATTATTTATTTATTTTATATATGTTAAAAGAGATAATAATGTTGGCTAAATATGTTATATATTGTGGTGCATTTGATAGTGCATCAGCGGTCAGTTTGGAACCGACTTTAGATTTTGATAAGTTGAAAGATCCCGAGGAGTTCTTCATGGCTTATGAAAGGATGGAAAGTGAGGATGCGTTTGCGATTATTTTTTATAAAATGGTTGTTTTATGTCTTAAGATTGGCTGACACTTTGCGTTTGTGATTGTTGTTTAGATGCTAAAAAAGAAATAGCCAGACAGACTGGCCGCGTGTTTACTGATAATGATGAGTACAATGTGTTCAAGGTTCCGCGATCTCAGCGACCAGGGATCCCAGGGTAGGGTTTTCTTATGTTTTATTATATGTTTCCTGGTTTTTATATAATTTATTATGCGGGGAAACTTTTCTTTTCCTCATTTTCGTGTTTGTTGTGATTCAAACTTTTATGTTGTTAATATTGTCTCTATCAACATCTCAGGAGATGGAGAGCAAAATTCAAACATTTATACCCAACCATGCAGTCCCAAGAAACCTCTGAAGGGGACATGCTTTCTAATTGTGGCCCACAACAAGAAACATCAAACCTAGATGCTGCATTGGGACAAACGGAACTGCCTAATGCATCATCACAACTGATGGAGCTAACTAATGATGATGCATCACAACAAAAAGAATCAGCAAATGCCGTATCAGAAGAAATTGAACAAACTGGTGAGTGGATGCTGATTACGTGATGTTTATCAGTTAAAAACTGATTCTCTCTCTCTCTCTCCCCTCATGATATGACTTACTTTTTAGAAATTTGCATTCCTTTTTCTGGACAAATGTCTTACAGCAAGTAATTATTTCTATTTAGATTCAATAGCCAATGCTGAGAAAAGGGTTAATAAACTTCTGGATGAATTTCTTGCTCATGATTATGAAGAGCTGGATGGAGATGGAGCAGTCAATCTGTTAAAAGAGCGGTTGCAGATCAAACCTCTTCAAATACAAAAGTTAAACCTTCCCAAGCTGCCAGATACTCAAAGGATTGATTTTATGGCTTCTGGAGTAAGCTTATCAAAGCCTACAAATGTATTATCAGACATAAACAATCTATTGAAAGTGACAAGGAATAAAACTGCGATCAAGCTGAAGAATATAGAAACTTATGATCCTAATTTTGGTTCACCTACTCCACCAAAAAGTCCTCTAGCTTCATTATCACTATTGAAGAAACGCATATTACAGTCAAATCCTTCAACTGATCTGTTTTCAGCTGTTGATATTGATCAATCACCATCAAGAAATGCTTCTCCTTTTGAAAGCATCAATAAACATTCTGAACCAATTGATGCTGAAAAGACTTTGCACATTTCTGGCGAGTTGAATTCTCTAACAACTGAAGGAGATGACAGTACAGTTGTTAGTAGGAATTCAGCTCAGGTGGCAATTGGAGATTTTACCAGTTCATTTAAGCAATGTATGAAAGAAAATTTGACTGGTCTGGGTTCTGGTATTGAGACTGGCACTAGGGAATCTGTTCCAGAGTTTGAGGATAATAACATCAGTGTGGATTATGAAGTCATAAAGGACAACTTAAGTCGGGCTGATACTGATATAGATCTTCATAAAAATGGACCCAATGAATTGGAGGACATAGTAAGTTTTCTTTTATTTTGCTTGCATTTTGACCTTCACACTATTTTGGAAGTCTTCATCTGGAAGGTTACAATGGGAGGTTTGCAACAATATAGGTGGAAGATGTGCTTCAGGAAGGTATGGCTTCTGCACAACCTGATAAAAAATCAGACGACTGTCCTGTGGAAACGTCTAACAACATTCAGAATAAGCTTGGTATAATAATTTCTCTCTTTATTGAATGAGACACATTGCTTTATACAATTTGCAAGAAGTTATATGCCCCAATTTACAAGTTGGTGTCAATCTTTAACCTCTCTCATTGTTCCATGGAATTATTTTGGTGGAAGTAATTTTACTTGTTGAGAGCCACAATATCTCCTCATTCTTTGCATTTCCATCATTTCTTAATTCACTTCTTTTAGAAGATTTATACCTGTTGTACCTTCCAATCAAAATGTATGCTTACTTGTGTTGCTGTATTACAACTGAGTTGGTCAATGCCTGAAAATGACCTATCATGATGCAAGAATATCCCTTATATTAAGCATAACCAATAGAATAAAATAAACTCACACATTACAACTCAAAGGGGGCGGAATGGCAATTAGTTTGAGAGATCTGGGAAGGGTAGGTTCTGCTTTTGGTAAGTTTTCTAATAGAAGGAAAAAACAAAATCAGGTCATCGATTAATATATCCCCTCTTGATCCTTTTTAATTTTTTAAAAGTTTTTTATCATTTGCTTGTATAATGGGCAACTATCAAAGGCATTATATAGAAGTCAAACTACAAGGAGAGTTGTTTTTCAAATTTGCAACTAGAAATTTGTCGGACTGGATGCATGTTGTGAAATTGAACTATCTGGTGAGTGGATGCTTCTTTAGTGACAAGGTTGCTCAAAAATGCTTTGTCTTTCCCTCTCAGCTTCCTATTTCTATGCTACTATGAATAATTTTAATTCCTTTTTCTTGATAAATACCTGATAATAAAGAACGAATTTTCAGGTCAGTTTGTAGTCGTGGCTGAGATTAGAGTAATAAAATTTTGGATGGAGATTGCTCCATCATGATCATGAATTACGAGGTTTTGGTGGGGGGGGGGGGTGTAGCAATCACTTAATTACATGACAAGTTGCAGATGTAAGCATTTGACATGGACAAGGAGATAACCATGTGTTTGCAAAATTAACCATGGTCACCTTTTAGTTCTCTGTAATTTGTGAGTGAGCTCCTTTCAAGATAATTGTATCTTGTAATTACATCCTTCGTAGGAAAGGAAGACCTTTTGATTCTAACTATAAATGTTTTCAATTATTTGGCAAAATTGGTTCTTTCTATAATTGGAGTTGCACTTGGGTGTTAACTTGGAAACATTTGAGCTGCATTTGGTGGAGTCAAAGATGACTTTTTTATTAGATCCATTTGATTTAGTTTTTATTTTGATTTTTGCACTATGAGTGAGTCAGAGATGAATGAATTTATGATTCAGAGAATCAATTCCATTTCTCCAAATAATTTTTAATTAAGATAGACTTAGATATAAATTAATCTTAAAGTCTCTTTCAATTTCAGAGACTTATTTTTACTTTAAAATCATGTCTATTCTTGGTTAATTTGATTTGATTTGAAAATTTCACTATTACATTAAATTTTTTTGGCAATAGTTTAATGTGAAAGAAAAGGGTTCTTTTAATTTTATCAAGTTAAAGACTTGAACTTAGAAATTGAAGTAAAATTTTTTTCGATTTCCTCTTTTCTCCTTGGACAAGTTTTAAGCTTGGTATTTAATCCTTGTGCCAATGTGCACAACACTTTGCATTTTGAAATCTTCAATGCATTACTGCCCAAGATATTATTATCGTTTTGTTTGGTATATTATCATGTACTTATTTTGGAGTTAGAACTTAAAATTCGAAAATAAAATTGGATGGGTCAAATAATTAATTTCCTGTGAAAAAGCCTTTTTTTAGTTTCAATTAGAGAATTTATTAGGGAAAAATATTATGACCCCTTGGGTTTTGCCATATTATACTATATAGTCCCTTATTTTCAAAAATTATACTAAAACGTGCCTGTATTTTAATTCTATTAACTATTTCATCATTTTGTTAAATTTTTTATTAAACTCTTGTGAAATGTTCATAATGCCCTTAACTTTATATCAAAATTTCTTCTTTCATCATTACTCGCCCACCCTCATCCAACACTGAAACTCAAAATCAAACCCTTAATCTACCAAATTTTAGATTCAAAACCAAAAATAAAATCATTATTTCTATCAAAAACAGAAATTTAGATTCAAAACCAAAAACAATCAATCCTTTCAATGCATTCAATCAATTGAAGCATTCATAAACCACCAAAAATCAAAAACAATCAATCAAAGCATTCACAAACAATCAACCCAAAAACCTTTTCCCATTAAATAATTTATTCAAATTTCACAAACCCTATCTAATTCGTGGCTTTTAGAAGCTAAAACAACATACGATCAATACTGTGAAATTGACACAATCAAACTATTATTCATGGCTATTAATAGAAAAATAAAACACAAAGACAACCTAATCAAACTACTCTCACTGATTCATCGAAAATGCAGAGAAAAAATCATAATCAAGGATGTCATTTTGTCCAATTATCAAGCCAATTTCAAACCCAAATTCGACCCACTTCCACTCCCTTTGTACCAGTCTCATAGCTTCTCCTTGTATGGGTTCGATGGATTGAAATCACCAGGCGATGATTTCTCGAATTATGGTAGTCCATTCTTCCTTTCCATTTTCTTTGATATCTTCTTCTCACTCTAGGGATTGTTCACTCCTCGACATCCTTTAATCAAAAAGCAAATTTCGAGCGGAAACAACAGATCGTTGATTCTGTTTTTCAGGAGAAGGGACAAACGGGTTCGTGAATGGGACGAATTGGTTTGATGGGTTTGTGAATGAAGGGTTTTGATTAATCTTTTGATTAAGGGAAAGTAAGAGTTATATTAAAATAAGGGTATTTTTGGTATTTAATGAAAAAAATTTATTGATATTTTAATTTTTAGACTTTAATTAACGAAAAACGATTAAAAATTTGCAGAAGGATAATGCAGTTTAATGAAATCAAGATATGAGATCGTTTTAATATAATTTTTGAAAATAGAGGACTAAGTAGTTTAATGTGAAAAAACTTAAGGGGGTCAGAGTATTTAACCCAATTTATTAATATTTGTCCCATCTTTCCTTTATAAAATGTAAGTTCAAGATTTTCTTTAGCATTTTTATTCAGAACTGAATGATTCATTGAAGTTGAAGAACTAAAGGTTCCTAGTGGGAATCAAAGACCACTTTTTATTTTGGTAAGAACCAAAGGCTCTTACTTTGTAGTTGGAGAACTAGAGGTTCTTGGTGGAATCAAAGATTCCTTTCATTTTGATAAGAATTAAAGGCTCTTAGAATTGTTTTTGGATAACTAAAGGCTTTTAGATTATAATTTTGAGAGCCTTTGGCTCTATATTTTTTTAATTAGTAAGAAGCAGAGATTCTTAATTTGATTTGAGAATTAAAGACTTTCTTTCATTTTTGTAAGAACCAAAGGTTCTTCAATGAAATTAAAAGAATTAAGAAAGAACAAGCAACATGATAAAATGGAGATCAAAGAAACATGTTACCTCCTTACTTTGAAAAATTTTCATATAGTATTTCTTTCTTGCAAAGAAACTCTCGCCTTCTAATTTATCTCTCTTTCACTTTGTACCTCTTTCCTTTACTATATTTTTATTGTATCCTTTCCTTTTCTTTTTCTCTAGCTTTGTAGGTGAAAATATGTCTAGTCTTTTTTTTTTTTTTTAAATTTTATTTCATTTTTTGTAGCCAAATTTTGCAAAACCAAGATTAATCACCTTCTGCTTTCAAGGGTCTATCTATTTAAGGACTCATCACCTTGTAACACCAAAATTTATTAGCTAATTCAATTGTTGATTTATTTAATTAACTGGATTTTAATTTAATTATTAATGGCCGAACAGATTATTTTAAATGGGTCACTAAAATAAAATTTTAAAAGCCGATTAAAACTCGAAAATATTAAGATAAATGATGTACCAAGAGCTAATAATCATGTAACAAGTGGATCAATTAAATTACTCTTTTGATAAGAGAGGTAGTGATAAACTTTAACTTCTCTATTCTAGTTGTTCACTAAGCAAAGGACTCCTTTCCTAACTTCTATGAGTAGAAGAGCTCCCTTCGCTTGTGATACATCTTTCAAGATGTGCAAAGGCTACAACATCTTTGAAGACTTCAAGATCTTCCAAAGCTTTAACATCTTCTGAAGGCAAAGACATCTTCCAAGAGCTTTAAGAACTTCAAGGGCTCCAAGCTCTACAAAAGACAAAGCTCCCAAGCATCAAGTCTCCGACATCTCTAGTTCTTTAGTGTTTTTAACTGTTAGCAAGGGAAAGCTCCATCTTTGATCCGAGATGAAGCTACATCAGTCCTCAAATCATGTTTGTCATCTTCTTCTCCACGAATTAGAAGATGGATTATACTTTGATTTAATAGCAAGCCTCTAAAGCTGTTGAATAGAGTACATCAAAAGTTTCAACTTAAATTCAAAATTAATCGGATCATACCCTTGGTCTACAATTTTGATTCAAGATTAAGCTACAAGTCAAGCCCTTGAATCATTAAATCTTCAACTCAAGTGAAATCAATCAATGATTTGAAAGCAAACCACTTGAGCTCTCAAATCACAAATCTTCAACATTGGTTTGAAATTAAGTAAATCAAGTCTTCGAAGTACATTTTTCAAGAAAAGAAGAATCAAAGGATTAATTTCTTTTATTTAAGAAATTATCAATAGAGATTATAACATATTTTCTTTAAATCAATACAAATTGTTTCTTTTATAGTTTTTCGTCTCTCATTTTCAGGACGCAAAATTTGTGTTTATACATCCATGCAGTTATCTTGTTCAGAAAACTGTACTTGCATTTCTCACATAGTGGGGTGACTAATAACCAGTTTAACCTCCCTTTCTTACCTTGAGTGTGATCTCCAAGACCACTTAACAGATTTATCACTTATTCGTGCTTGGCCCCCATGCGGGCATTATGGCATGAATATTTTTATTTTTACATAAAGAAACGATGTTTTTTGTTCTATGATCTTTTTTGCTTTTATATTGTCGTATGAATTTTTTTTTTCTCCTACTTTAACAACATGATCTTAGATATTTCAACTTATGTTTTTTTTTTTTTTTTACCCTGATGAATCAATCAAATCTTGCAGCAGATGGATCCTCTGGAATTCAAGATGGTTCTTCATTGCAAACTGAAGAGACTGCTCCAGAACAACATAATGAGGTTTATATTTTTTTTTCTTGTTTATATTCTTTCATTTAATTGTTGCTTCTATTGTCGCTTGAAATTTTGGTTACACATTTATTTGTGAGTTCGTCAAAGTTAGGAATCATGGTTTGCTATTGGCCAGATGAGGTCTGTGACTTTTGTTTTTTTATATAACATTTATTTTACTTGGTGAAGCATTGATTTAGTGATTAATCATTTTAGTAAGCATCTCCACAGTCTATATTTTATTTACATTACTTGGATCACACCTCATTCAAGTTAAAAGGTTTGGAAAAAAAAAAAAAACAAATAATTACATGTAAAGCACAAGCAAAACTTTCCAATTTCAACTTCTCCATTTTCAACCTCTCTGAACAATGGTCATTGGCCAACTTTTACTTCAAAACAACTGATCCAAATGAGGGGTTCCATACTTAGTGATGAATTGGTAGTTACTAGCTTGTGTTAGCAGTTAATTAAAGCCTGTTTTCTATTAGTGGCTGCTGCTAGGTGATGATGAACTTGATAATTGGCACAGATTGTTGATAAATGGTTCAAGTTATTTGATCTATTAGCTGAAGGCATTTGAACTGATGAGAGTTTAGTGTTCAAATGATTTTTAAATTCATATGTTTGTATGAGACATTCTAATCTAGCCTGGTTTTCTACAATCAAGAAGCTATGGAATCTGAATATGGGAAATTGTACAATGTTTGCATGTGTGACTAAAATGCTGTACATAGTATTGTCAGTGAAAAGTTTTGGCCACTTTGAACTGAAGAGATACCCTTATAATTGCTTTTTATGCTGTAAACTCTGCTAGGTTGAGCGTAACATGTGCAACTATAGTATCAATTGTTATCTGATGGGTAATCTGGTTATTTATGGTCAAATAACTCCCCAGGCATGAGATAAAAAAAAAAGGGAAATAATTAGGCTATGTTTGTTTTATGAAAAATAACTTATCTAAGAAAAATATTTTTTGACTAACATATTTTCTAATGTTTGAAGCTCACTGCAAAAAATATTAATTTTCTTTTGATTTATAAAATTATAACAACATTTAAACCATAAATATTTTATATTTATGTTATTTATTATTTAATACTTGAAAAAATACATTAAAAATGAAAAATTTTTTGTGGGTCCCACGCATCACTGTAGATCACTGCTGGTTGATGATGACTGGTAATGATTGTCTGTCGTCAAGGATGACTAATAATAATAAATACATGTATTTATATAATTTATTTTTTATTTGGATAAATTTTCAAAATCAGGAAAATAACTTTCTGTTTTCAAAATGGGAAGTCATTTTCTTGAAAAATGATTTAGTTCTCTTTGATCAAGAAAATATTTTATGTTGACGAATTTTCCTGAATGCACCAAACAGAGAAAATTGTCTAAAATGTGTTTCTGGAAAATATTTTTCGCGAAACAAATAGAGTCTAAATAATGGAAGAAATTGGTTGATGCATTGTTACACATAAATGATCAACTTTTGATACTTCAATTTTAAATCAATGGATATATTGATATTTTCTAGTTACACATCTATCTTGTGAACTAGAGCTGTTTCCTCTTTGGTTCTCTCTAGTTAACTGTTTGTTACTTTATTCTCTCTTCAATAATCACATGTGGGCTAAATAGATAAGGAAAATGAAGATGGTTGTGTGAATTTGTGTACTTAGTAGGGAAGAAATTATTTGCTTTTATTGTTACTTTTTAGCTTTCCTTTCATGCAGTATATTGTTCTGTTTTGTTCAACAGAAAATTCAGGAACCTACAGTGGTACCAATGAACAAGCAAAGGAAAGCAAAACTATATTCACGCAAAAGAGCTCTGTCCAGAAGGCAAAATCTTGCAGGTGCTTACTGTTGCATTTAGTGTTCCATCTATTACTGTTATTTCCTCCTATCCCTATTATTCTCAATCATTGTGCTAGAATATTGTGATGTGTCTTCATGTGTTGCTAGAGGTGACGCTTTTTTAACTGATCAAAACCCACAATCAACCTGAAATGAACCCAATCAGTTCGTTGTTTAATTAAAGAGTTTTGAAATTTGGCAAAGAAAAGGCGCTAACCCACCTGCCAAAGAAATTGAAAAATAAAAAAAATAAAAAAGAGAAGGCCTCAGAAAATTAGCAGAATTACAAAAAAGACCTGAATTGAATGATCATAAGTTGGCTTATAAGATAGCCTAAACATGCCTGACTGTCCAAGATTTACATTTAAGAATGAATGAGAACTTGAGAATTGCTTTTGCTTTTTCAGTCCAAGAAATATAAGTATCTTTTGCAAAATAATCCGTGCGTACAATTTCAGTTATCAACAGATTCAGGACTGTAATCTGTAAAATGTGATTAGAATTTGAAATATGAGCTTTTAAGAAGTGTTGGTCATTAGTTTTTGGTGTTCAATGTTAGTTTTTTTATGTGTTGGCAGCTGAATACATCCATTTTTGGTGGACATAAAGAATACATCCATTTTTGGTGGACATAACTTATTGCCATTTTCATATCTATTTCTCTGACAGATCCTGCCGCGGTTGAAGACCAACCAGTGAATGAGTGCCCTGAAGTGCAGGAAAGTGCTCCACATCAAACCCAAGATACTTCTCGAGAACTAACCCAAGCCTTTGCTCCAAAGCAGCCCACTAAGGTTCATAATTCTTCTTTCTCATTCTATTTGGCTTGATGTTTAGCGTCAATATCAAGTAGTTTTGGTCACTCTGATTTGATGAGATTTACTGAATTTAGGAATCATGGCTTAAAACCAGCAGATGATGTCTTTAATTCCCTTTATATATTTTCACCCTGCAAAATATCTAAATTTCTTTTTTGTAAACATTGGTGCTATCTATTTTGTTTTGCATTTTACTATTGTGATGGGGCATCTGGAGGGGAAAAAAATAAAGCATGACTTTCGAAATAGAAGTTAAAATTGTGATTGGAAATAATAATCCACCACTTTCTAGGTTGCCTTCTCCTATGCAAACTTGTGTAATATAAACCAATTGCCAGGCAAACTTCTCCCCCCCCTAAGAAGAAAAAATTATTCTCTTTATTTCCTTTTACAATTTTGTATTTCAATAAATTTATGCATTAAAATGAATCCACTTACTAAATTTTAAAATAAAATACAATATATTAATTATAGTATTCAATTAATTGAATTAATAGTTACTACAATAAAAACTTTGAAATCTCTTATAGAAATTTTAAATTCAAATACTATTCTGTTCGGCACAAAAATTATAAAACATATAGTGAATGAAAAAGAAGAAATATAAACTACATGATAGTTATATTTATAATTTTCCAATTGTTTACCTTTTTAAAAAAATCATCTGTTTGTTCAAAAAAATAACATAATTGTGTCAAAATTATTAAAATGTAAGAAGATAACACATAAAAAGTAATATCTAATATTTTAAGTAAGTGTGTTAATCTCTTATTGTCATAGGTTCAAATTCGTTGAGAAACTAAGAAAATAATTTTCCATGAACTTTGCTAGTCCCATGGTTGATAAGCTTGCTTGGACCGATTTAAGAAGGATTGGGCAAATCCCAAAATCCCCCTCACTGTGTCAATTGGAAAAAAAATATATATCTAATATTTTAAGTGATGCATATCAAATATAAATATACTTTCTAATAAGAAATTCTTGATAGTACAACAAAATTATTAACGTGATAATAGTAAAATCAAAGAATTAAAAGTTTCGAGATATATAAATAAAGACTAAAACGAAAGAAAAAATATATATCTTCTAAAGTAAAATATAAATAAGATATTGTTTAAATTGAAAATTAATGATGTTCTAGTATTGAATTTAAAAATTTTGGCTTGGGCCCCTGAAATCTCATTTTGCATCTACCCATGTTGCCAGGTAACTAATTGTTGCATACAGGAGATTTTATTAATGGTGTTCTTGTGTAATCTGTGCCACTTCTAATTCAAAGTGGCTATTATTTTAAACATTTTGACTATTGTTTATGTCACTCACATGTATGGATACTTCATAAATGGCAAAAGTATTCACTATTTCATCTATAGACAAAGACATGGTCCTAACTAAGTGTAGGTTAAGGTGGAATTGAATTTTAAATTTGTCTTTGCCAATCTTATTCTCATCTCACTTTTTTGGTTAACAGAGTGAAAGCTTGTAAGGGGTTGTAAAATCTCATGAAAGTAATTCCTTAATGAAAGGAACTTCTAGCTGTGTGATTAAAAAACAATCCTTATGAGTGTTACACACTTGGTAGAAAGACTTGGCCTACTGAATTGATAGATTATCTTACAATCCCTTTTATTGCCCTAGCAGCATTTTTACTATAGGTTGTAATAAGCATAGGAGTGGGACATACTTGTTATCTAATTGCGATGGTTTCTTTAATGGTTAAGTACCTTTAAAGAGGGTGTAAACGAATCGAGTATTGACTTACTTAAACTTGATTTATTTGTAAATAAGTGAGCTCTAGTTAAGTATTTTAAAAATATTTAATGAATGATTTGAGCTCTAGCCGAGTATCGTTAAAATTGCATAAAATTTGCAAGTCTAAATGAGTTTAATCAAATCAGAGTTTTTTTATTAGAATTATATATCTATTAATATTACATGAAAAATTATAAAAAATTTAGATATTTTAGAAAGTGTATATATATATATATATATATATATACACTTTCTA